>SDVV010043737.1:0-10224 GCA_016164225.1 Gammarus roeselii
GGGGGGGGGGGGGGGGGGGGGGGGGGGGGGGGGGGGGGCAGCTATTATGACGCGGCGGGGGTAAACCAGTGAAAGCTGTCGGGACCTGCTGCTGACAACGGATCCTCGGACTGCACTAGTGACCCAGAGTGTATGTTGAGGGGGTACCGGTCGGACCCTTTAGCACAAAAGGGCTAAGTTGTATGAGTGTGAGCGTATGAGGGTGTGAGGTGCGCCTTGCCGTCGGCCACCCCCCCTTTCTGGGGAATGCGGCCTAGTGTCTGTATCTGTATTTTTTAAAAGAGGTTTTCAAGACTTTTCTGGTTTTCAGAGTATCGTTCAGGAAGTCGTAGGTGATTGCGGTGGCTTCTCCTAGTCTTCTGTTCGGGAGCAGCATGTGCTGCACCTACGCCACGATCATGAGTCTTGTTATCAAAGTCCACCCCACCAAAAGTGTGGGGAAGGCTGCTGTTGACTAATCCTCTCTCCATCAGGCAGCATGGGTTGGAGAAAGTTTACGTCCACAACGTGGGCGCGACCGCCGGGTGATGGCGGTGGAGAAGAACGACCCCCAAATGGTGACACTGATAGGTCATTATCTTGCGATATCAGTAGTTCAGAAGAGTGGTCCAATAGAGAAGTCCGGGATGGCAACATTTGCTGCTGGTTTTTTATGAAAGAATCCATGAAAGTTCCCAGGAGCCATCTCAACATGCCTACGCCCACCACGGAGCGCGTAGAGTGTTTTCTGTTTTTTTTCTCTTCCACTCCGTAAGAGCCACACAGATACAGACAAACACTAGGCCAAAATCCCCCAGCAAGGAAGGCCTCACACGCTCATACAGTCACACTCGCCCACCTTAGCTCTTTTGCGCAAAAGGGTCCGGCCGGGCCCCCCGCAACACACCCTCCGGGTCATAAGTGCGTTTCGAGGTTAGTATCGTCAGCAGGGCCCGACAGCGTGACTGGTTTACCCCTGCTGCGCCATAATGATAGGGCCCCTTCGTCCACGACCATTCCGTCTCTCGACGATGTGCCTAAGGCGGGAAAACACATCAGGGCAGCGTCAAAACTCATCCGTTCAGTATCATTCTCCACTCACGCCTATCCAGTGCACGCTCTTTCGTTACCTCCACACTCACGTCTCTTCTTCCTAACGCCTGCTTCACACCATTCATCCACCCGAACTTAGGTCTCCCTCTAGGCCTACGTCCACTCGCCTCTGACTTAAACACCTTTTGCACCAATCTCCCTTCATCCATCCTCACCATGTGCCCGAACCATCTCAGAACACGCGAATCAACTCTGTCCACTAACTTTTTCACCATACCAGTTCTGATGCGAACCACGTCGTTAGTGAACCTGTCTCACAGCGACACTCCAGCCATGTTCTTCAAACATTTCATCTCGAAAACATTCAATCTTCTTCTCTCATCTGCTCTCACCCCGCAAGTCTCAGCTCCGTACAGCACAGTTGGCACAATGACACCCTCATACAGCCCTCTCTTTGCTTCCATCCCCAACGTCCTGCAGCTCATTACGCTCTTCAGTGCACATAACTCTTTACACCCCTCCTTCACTCGGTTTCCACTAATTCAGTCTTTTCCACATGGGAGCCCAGATACTTAGAACACTGAACTTCTTCCAACAACTCTCCATTTAGAAGGACACTAATTCTGCTCGCATCGACAGTCCTTAAGCATCTCATTACTTTACTTTTCCCCACGTTCACTCGAAGCTTCCTCCTCTCACACTCTACCAAACTCAGACACTAGCCTACATAGCTTCTCCTCTGAATTCGCAACCAGGGCCGTATCATCCTACATAGCTTCTCCTACGAATCCGCAACCATATGGTTTAGCATTGCGCTTCTGCTTTTTATTCGAATGAATCTTGAAGAGAAAACATTGCTGGGACGTATTTACGAAAGAATCTTGATAATATTTGTTGAACGTAGTTTTCGACCGATTTAAACCTGCGTCTTAACCTTACTCGGGAATTTTGAAATTTACAAGTTCCTCGAGTGTGCCCGAATTTTTAGGTAAAAAATCTGGCTGCTCGGCGCTAAATGACGGCTAGGTACAGCGTGGCGTTTCCCACGCCTGACGGTCTGAATGTCGGCTAGGTACAGCTTGGCGTTTCTCGCTCTCTGCGGTCAAGGCCGTTTGAACACCCAACCCCCTCCCTACCTATATAAGCGAGGTCTGCCCTACCCTGTCATTCATTCGTCTCTACTGCTTTGGACGTAGCACACTCCCGCCTCACTCCATCCCCAGGATCGTTGCACCTTTTTGAAAGATAAGATTCAGTGCGAGGCGGCCCATCTGGGCAGTGGATTAGTGACTCGCTGCCCCTCTCTGTGAGTTGCATCCCATCAGAAATTGACACAGAAATTTGTCGACACAAAATTTTGTCTACACAAATTTGCCGACATACAAAATTTGTCTACACCCTAATTTGTTGACACACAAAATTTGTCGACACAAATTTTCTGGACAAAAAATTTGTCGACAAAAAATTTGTCGTCACAAAAAAATTGTCGACTCATAATTTTGTCGACACAAAAATTTGTCCACACAAAATTTGCCGACAGACACAAAATTTGAATATAAATAAATTTGTTGACACATAAATGTGTGAACACACAAAACTTGTCCGCACCATGATTTGCAACACAAAAATTTGTTGACACAAAAATTTGTTGACACAAAAAATTGTTAACACCACAATTTTGATGACACATCAATTGTCGACACAAAAATTTGTCGACGTACATATTTTGTCTACGCATGAAATTTGTTGGCTCCAAAACTTTATCAACACCAAAATTTTGTTGGCACAAACTTTTGTATACATAACAATTTTGTCGACAAAACAAGACAATTTTTGGTCGAAGCAAACACTCTTTCTGCAATATTGTCTTATAGCCGTTCTCTAATATGGTCTTTACATCCAACTTGTACTTCTCTCTCCCTGATGCCAGAAAAAATGCCGAAAACGCGTTGGGCCAACGAGCCACCCGACAGCTCTCGCCCCAAGACCCATCGGCTTCCCGGCTCACCTGCTCCCATTATTCCTTCCCTCTTCCCAAAGATGACCTACATACCACTTGCCTGAAGCACTCCAGCTGCTTTGCGGGACACGTGTATAGGCCAGCGGGGTGCGACATCTGCCTATTGGCCATGAAAGCGCCCACAGGCAGTGCGGCCTCCGAGGCTTTCCTGAACAGATATCGGCCCATGAGACGGAGATACACGGACAACGTCACATCGGACACAAGGTCATTTTTGCACCCTGACTCCCGCTACCTTCCACTTCCGGGCACGCAACGCAATCCACCTCGCTTCTCGGAGAATAGGAACAAACGGAAGTTAAAGGAAGACGGCACGGTAGAAGGCAACCCAGGTCGTCTCTACCCGTAACTTCCGAGGGACTCTAGCAGGGATCGCATTAATCACCCAACCAGTCCTCCCGAACGGCCCTCTTTAACAGTCCTCTAGCTCCGACGCACCGGCCCCACCCTCGGTTCCCGGGTCACAGAGGCGCAAAAAAGGGCGCACCAACCACGGCGATCTCGGGACGCACTTCCTCATACAAGAAAACAGCACACTGGACATGCTGCCACCCAACCAGGAGGGGTTTTACTCGCAGCGGGAGTACGCACCTGAGGACCCGGGCCTGCTCTCCGTGTCCATGCAGACCGTATCGGACGAGAGAGCCGTAACATCACAGTGGACATTGCTCCTCCCCATTTCCTCTCCCAAAAATTCGGAGTCAACTATCACGGGGAAAAACCCGTGATTGGCATCCGCGCGGGCCCGCACAGAGGCACGTAAGGGAGTGTCGCCCGCGGCCCCGCTCAGCCTCCGATATGGACCACTCACCACCCATCAAGCCCTGCTCTCTAACGAAGACGATCCGGCCACTGCACCTCCTAGCTCGGCTATGGCTACGAAGCTCGAGAAGGTGTTTAAGGCCCGAAGGCCGATTCGGGGCTCGTCTCCAGTCCTTTTCCACCGATATGGAGGCCAGCCTCTACGATCTGGAAGGACGGGATCTCGGATGGGAAAGCAACGAGGAGGGACCCTATCACTATCAGGACGAGGAAGAGGAGGATGGAGGGGCAGCCTTTGAACCCCCAAGGGATGAACACCCCCGCCCTTTGCCACATACCCTCCTCCCTCCGCTCGCCAACTCACTCGCCCCGTCCCGACTCACTGCGCACACCCTTACCGGAGACGGGAAGACCGTGTTCACGGCACCAGACCTTTCCAGTACCATCACAACCCCCCCGCTTCCGGACGGTACCCAGGCACACTCTTGGAGAGCTCCCAAATGACGAATCACCGTCCTTTGCCTTCCCCCTTCCCGGAGGAGAGGTGGTATGTACCTCCCCTCAGCGCGGATTCATGAGCTGCGACTATGAGGTCTACACCACAGAGCCCCTTAACAATCTGATCAAGGTTCATGAGAGAGGCCCTAACTTCATTTTCTCCTCGGTAAACTTTGCCAGCCCCGCGGTTCAGCTACTCGTCCGGAGGTCCACCCCTCTTCTGCCGCCGCTGCGGGTTCGAAGAAGCTCTCTCTCCAGCTTCTCAACAGTATCTTTGCGGTCGAGCAACCCTCCCATCGGAGGGTGACCATCAGAGAGAATGGTTTATTCGTTCTGGAACGTATCGCAAATGAACTACCCCAACTCCTCACGCAAATCAATACCACCCTGTCCACTGGTTCAGCACCAAAAGACCTCGACGCGTGGTCGAACACGCACTTTTTTCTCACAGCACACTGCCCCGTAGTCAGGTCCCTGATGGAGTTCGCGAATGCTCCGATCCTCTCCCCAAAGGCTCACTTCGAAGCCACAAAGGACAAGATTGCTTTCCCGGTCAATCACATTGCCATAGAAGCACGTACCAAGGACTTTCAGCTTCGCACTCAGGTTGCTCAAAACCTGCGCGGCTACATCCTCAGCGCATCACTGACGGGGATTCTTGAGCGCATCAGGACTCCCGTCTTAACCGATGGCACGCCAGTTACCCCTCTGTCACAGCGTTGTCTGTCGAAGCTCACCACAGGCTCCGTTCACAAACTGTTGTCGGGATCCCTGTTCGACGCAGCTCACTGGAGATATCAGATTTGACTTCAGACGCTACGCTGAACAAGATGGCTCCGAAATCCGTCCAAACTGCCCTCTTAGCAGGGTCGGTATTTGAAACTCGACTATTCACCAACGAGGCGATCTTACAAGCTAACCAGGCGCTAGACACGTTCCGTAGTAGGACAGAGGTCCTCTCCTTTATGGGCCCCTCCACTTCAGGTTTCGTTGCCCCTGCACCACGGAGACCCCAGCAACACCGGAAAGATGTCGCACAGCATTACCTCCATAGCCGAGGCGATATGGCACGAAGCTCCTGTCGTGGCCGACTCACACCGCCCAGGGCACGCCCTACGTTCCAGCACAACGCTAGGCAACCCCAAGAGAGGCGGGTGGCCTTCGGTGCCCCTCATACCAGCTCAAGGCCCCACTCCCTTCCTGCCCTGGGAGCCTGGGGACGCACCCAGTACGTTCCCTTGGCACGCAAACATCCCTCCCCCTCCCGCTCGCAGCCCACAGCTAACCACAGACAGCGGGACCGCCCCCTTTCCGCAAACTCTGACGCTCTGCCGGCAACCCTCAGGAACAGCTTCGCGCACTGGACCAAGGCCACGCCTTTGGTCAAACGCACTATCGACACATGCTTTTCCTGGAAATAGGCGCCATTCGATCACACAGTCTCTCACCGACAACGCGAGGACGCTCTAGAACCACTCGTATCCGAATTTCAGCGCAAAGGAATAGTCAATGCGGTGCTTAGACAACCGGCTTTCGTATCTCGCATCTTTGTGGTCTCCAGGGCTTCGGGAGGAGATCACCTGGTGATTGACCTCTCCGAATCTCTCCGACACCACACTCAACAAATACATTCTGGTATCCACGTTCCGCACGTCCCACCCGCAGTGCTGAAGCCCCCTCTCTGGTTCACCAAGTTGGATATCCCGCACATCCCAATTCATCCCAGGTTCTATAAGTTCCTGGCCTTCAAACTACGAGGCCAACTATTTTTCTTTCTGCCCTCCCATTCGGTTTTAACCTGGGAACCAAAATCTTTACAACGGTTACGAAGTTACCCCTTCGTTTACTCCACCAGCAAGGGGTAGATGTGGCCTTCTACATCGACGACTGGCTACTCTGGGCACCGACAGCACTTCACTGCCGGTGCAACACCCAGACGGCCTGGGACCTTCTCCTCAAGCTAGGCTTCCGCGTCCACCAGGGGAAATCTATCCTAGAACCCACCCAGCAGATCGACTTCTTGGAGGTCACACGCAACGGCGAGGCCGGGTCCATCGCCCCAGCCTTACGACACATCGACTGCTGCAGGGATATGGCCACGGAGATACTTTCTCGCGAAACCCTCTCGCTCTGACAGAATCAGAGTTTCCTCAGCATAATAAATTTCCTCACACCTTACTTACGCTATGCTCGCCACTTCATCAACCAGGTGGTGCTCGCAGCACGTTCCCTCCACCTCTCCCACAAGTCCTGCCGTCTAAACAATGCCTACCGCCAGGCAGCTCAGCACTGGCGCGACGAGACCTTCCTTCATCCCCCGTCCTGTTTGTAATGCCTCCACCGGAGCACCTCCTGCGGACAGATACATCGGACGAAGCGTGGGGTGCCGTGGGCTGCAGCGACCAGCAGTCATACGGCCGCTGGTCTCCCTTGGAACGCAATCTCTATATTACGACGAAGGAATTGCTGGCCATCATACACGCGCTGGGTGCACGAGTTCATTGGCACCACACCACAGTCCGCGTGATGTCCGACCACAGCGCGGCAGTGGTCATGGTGAACCATTTGGGCTCCAGCAAGACCCCGGTGCTGCAGAAGTTCGTATGGGCCGATCGGTTCTTACGTCTCCTACCGGTAGAAACGGAGTGGGCGCTGACGCCTCATTGCTTCTCCCGCCTCTCTACGCTGCGCGGGACCATGCAAATACACCTTTTCGCTCATCCGGGGAACCACAAAGTCCCACTATTTGTAGCTCCGTTTCCTTACCCGCGAGCGGCTTTAGCGGATTCTCTTCAAGGCGACTGGGATCAGTGGAGGGAAATATACCTGTTCCCTCCATACAACTTGATCCCCCAAGTGCTCCACAAACTCGAGACGTACTGTTACAGCGGCGCCCTCGTGGACCCCGACCAACCCAACGCACTGTAGTGGCCCACGGTCGTCGCGTCCTTTAGTGAACTCTCGCTTGCCCTCGACGTGTCCCAGCGCATCGAAAGCAGAGAGGTCCCTCTGACATTCCGACCCTTCTCGCGTTATCTCGCATTCAATTTTTAAAAACGGTGCTCACGATGAAATTCATTAGATCGCAGGCGGGCACCATAGTTACACGCACAGGCAGTCCACACCAGGCCAATACCAAAGCGTCTGGACTTGTTTCCGAACGTCGCTACGCGCCACGCAGGCACTGTCCATCTACCAGTCCACCCTCTTTACGTTCCTGCACTACGCCGGCAAGCAGAAGAGGCTTAATCCTCGTACTGTATTGGTCTACAAGAATGCGCTACAATTGCCTCTCTTACATTGCTTTGACGTCACGACCCGCGTGGCGATTTTTAAGGAAGTGGCTAGGGCCCAGTTTTACACGAATCCGCCACAACGACGTTTCGTGCGGCAGCGGAAACTCGAGCCGGTGCTCGACGTCAGTTTTGGCGTTCTTTCGTCGCGCTCGCAGCAGGAAACATGGTCTCTGAAATTGCAGCCATGTCACGCACGGGACTCAATTTCTCCACAAACCCTCCATGCGCACTCATACTGTCCGCTGACAAGTTCCTGTACAAAAACTAGACCCTCACCCACACGCCACCCCTCATCTCTAGCGCCTCACTGCTGCAGGATGGTGGGCACACGGCTTCTGCCCTATGACCGCACTCAAAGCCTACATAGCACGACGTCCATCGAACAATGAGTTTTTGTTCATCCATCCTACTTCCGACAAGCCTCTCAGGGCGTCATCGGTGGGGCATTACATCTGCTCGCTTATCAATGAGGCCACACCGCATGCCTTCACTAAAGCTCACGATGTCCGCAAGTATGCCTCGTCTCTCGCTTGGACGCGTAGAGTCCCGCTTCAAAACATCATATCCAATGGGTTTTGGAGGTCGCCCCACGTATTCGTGCACAAATACCTCTTTACAGTATAGAAGCCTAACCAACCTTGCGTCTCCTTGGGAACCAGGTAGATAGTTCGTCTCGCCTCATAAGTTAGGGACATCGCATCCGCTAATGCCAAAAACTCCTTTACGTTTCATTGAGTACGTACATAATTATCTTACCATCGCATGCGGCGACACTCCACGCAAAGCTTTTAGGTTACGGAGTACGAAATATGTATTTTCTTTATACTCCTCGCAGTACTACTCAGTTACCATAGGAGCAAGCTATTGTTTACATTGTTGATACTGGTATATTTAGGACTTATTGCCTACCGGACGGTTCACGCACCCTCACTGGAGGGCTACTTACTTGGATACTTAGAGTTTCTTTGTTATTTACAGCAGGTCACAGCGTGGCTGCCACCTGGCCCACATCTGTGGGGCACTCTCCACTTGTGCTGCGGTACCAGCATTTGCATGTTGTAGCCACATTCGCCAGTCGGATCCCGGTTTGGCGTCGCGGTTAAGCAGGGAGTTGTCCCCACAGTGAGGGTATCTATTGATTTGGGGTCGATTTGGAACACAGCTGAGGTATTTGTCCAGTCGGCTCTTGAACCTCCAAATGTTTGCTGTAGCTGACAGTTGTGACACCCGTTTGATCTCACGTATTTCCAATGGCATTCGGTTGAATAACCGAGGTGCCCGGCACGTGAAGCTGTTGAATGCAACTGTTTGCATAGCTTCGCCGCCCGTCAGCTTTGGCACCTTGGAGCATCACATTGTGCCAATTCGTGCCTGGTTTCTCATGGTCACTTTCGTTACAATTTTTTTGTTGACATTGACAGTGTAGCCTTCCAGAATTTTCCAAACGTTCATGACCATGAATCTTTCAAAACGTCTTTGGATTGTGTGTAGCCTCAAGGCGTTCAATCTGTCGTAATAGTCCATTTCATTCACCTCCGTAATATTAGGAGTGAAGCTTCTTTGCACTGCTTCAAGTCTATTCAGATCTTTCTGCTTATGTGGAATCCAGAGAGGGGAGCAATAGTCAAAGACTGGTTGGATAAGTTGTTTCTAAAGAGTCAACATTGTCCTTTTATCTCTAGCCAGAAAGGTTCTCAAGGTCCAGGAACACGGGCTTCTGCCACTGCCCTCAACCTTTGCAATTTGTTCATGAAAAGAAGCATTGTTTTGCAAAAGTACGCCTAGATCATACAGGCTGTTTTTTTCCTATAGCTGTGTTATTGCTAGAATTAAATGATGCTTTGGTTTTTAGGTCAGCATTTTTTCCATATCTCAGTAATTCAAATTTAAATTCGTTAAATTGCATATTATTTTCACCAGCCCACTCGAAGATTTCTTTCAGATCAGTTTGAACTTTTTCTTCATTACTCAAGTCATTGACATTGCCAAGTACTCTGGTATCATCTGCAAAGCAAGAGACTCATGTATGTGTATAGCTTTGGCCCAGATCATTAGCTAATATTAGGAAAAGCAGTGGTCCAAGCACAATGCCTTGTGGGACCCCACTAAGGACTTCCACTGGTGCAGAGGTTTCTCCATTCACTACTACACTTTGAGTTCTGCCTTTCAGAAAGACTTAGATCCATTTGTAAACATTCCCCTGGATACCGGTGCTATATAGTTTTGATAACAGTAAACTGTAATCTACTTTGTCAAAGGCCTTGGCAAAATCAAGATAATTACATCCACATTTGATCCATCACACAATGCATTTATTATTTCGTCATAGTGCTCCAGCAGCTGGGTCAACGTGCTTCTCTTACTTTTAAAACCATGTTGCTTGAAGTTGAACCGTTTAATTTTTTTTCAAAGAAAACTCACTATTCGTCCTGTCATTACTCTTTCAAATATTTTGACTGCATGTGATGTCAATGAAGTTGGTCTGTAATTTGATGGGCTTGTGAGGCTACCTCCTTTAGCTAGCGGGAAGATGACGGCATGTTTCATGGTCTGTGGGATATCGGAAGTGTTCAAAGACTTCTGCCACAACATTTGTAGGGGTCTTGACAGTACCTG
>SDVV010043738.1:0-10224 GCA_016164225.1 Gammarus roeselii
ACCTGTAAATATTGTGTTGCGTTGCTGTCGGAGCTGTTATTGCCCGTGTGGCCGCTGATCTTGTTCTAATCTCGAAGATGCTACCTCTACGCACTAGGGTGCGTACGTATCAAACGTAATGTTCTAAAGGATTGGAAGCGGAGGTCCGTTTCGAGAAAGCGTTTTTTCTTTTGCGCACTAGCGTGCGTCTGACACTGCTAAAATTTTCACATTTTTTCTTACGTTGAAAGCGTTGTTTCGTTTATTCCTCGCGCACTTAGGCGTGCGAGCCTACTGGAATCAATAATCATCGAGCCCTACGGGGGAGCCTATTATGACTCACGTTGAGGCTCTGGTGGAAATGAGGCTCAAATCAAATCAAATGATACTATGAAAATGGTCGCGCCATGTATAAGCAATATTTCTCGGCCCTGTTATGCCATTAACAGATTGAGAAACAGAGCTATCTTTCGATTTTAAATTATTCATTTATTTCCAGAAATCAATCATTCGCCCACTAACCAGTTTTCCTGAGACTAGCTGTACGTAAATCATCCTCGTGTTTCTTACAGTAGCGCAGTGCGTATTTACAGGCATTATTCGATCTACTCTTTTCATTGTACAATAAGCCTGCTCTGGGTTGGCCAGCATCACGCCATCGGACGTAGGCTGCTTTGTTTGACTCGTGTAAGTTCAGCAACATGCCTGTTCCACCCTGGTGTCCTGTGCCTTCCCCTTGGTGTTCGCTCTCCATATGCTGCTCTGCCAGCCATCTGAGCCGCCCTACATATACACTCGTAGAGCTCGTCTAACTTGTCTCTGTCAGCTGCTGCATGAATCCGTAGCACCTCTGGTGGCAAGCTCCCGAGCTGATTGATAAGTACTGAACAGAATACATTAGTCTTAGCTTTATCGTTGAATTGCCAGTTAATGGACCGTGGGACTGTGTGGCTGTATCCCCATTAATCATTACAGGGAGTGTATGTAATGAGAGCTCAGCATGGAGCGGCAAGTGATCAGACAGAGGCGTGTTATTGCCCACAACACTCCAGTAATATTGTTGGCTATTGCTGGGGTAAGGGCTAAGTGATCTAACCAGTTAACTGTGCTCCCGTTGTGATTAACATGAGTGTGTGTATCCCGGGGTAACTGTGACGCGTCCACAAAATTTAGTTCATTATCTGCCAGAAGTATCTGCCACTCATGAAATGTGCGGCTGCCTGGGTGGCAATTAAAATCCCCCATAACACATACATGATCATGTCTTGATCCGCGAAGGATTGCCTCTAACCTCCCATTATACACAGTTACTGATTCCACATTATGTTGAGCTGCATGGGGCACATACACATTTATAAATAGAATAGACATACCCTCTACATTCAGAGATAGCCCAAGCATTCTATCATCATTGTGCTGCTCAATTTTTACAAATGGACTCACTCTATCAGACCACAGGAAGGTTAGTCCACCAAACGGGCGTCCTCTAAGTATCTTCTCCTCTGAATTGATTGAAGATATTGAGAAGGAATGGACGTTGCCATCTCTGGATAGACTAATCGGGAGCTTGTGCTTGAACAGCCATGTCTCCTGCAACGCACATATATCACTATTTGTACACAGCTGTTTCACAACGCTTTCTGCACTGCTAAACCCATCACAGTTAAAGGTGACCAGACGGAGATTTCCTAGAGAAGTTTCCATTCGGTTTGAAGCAAATCGTTTTCCTGATTTCATTTGGAGGGCTCCAAGCTTTTCTTGCTCGCGTAGAACTTCCGGACGCGAGCGCCTGCAGGCCACATGTCCGGTGATTTGAGGCGCTTAACTTCCAGGTAGCTTGCACTGACTCTAGGAAATGATGGTAGTGTGTGGGGTAGCCATTTGTGCGAGAATTCTGGGAACAAAAAAAGATCTGGAAAGAGGAGACGGGGTAAGAGGTATCGTTGAAAGATGTTAATGGCCGGTTGTTGTTTGAGAGTGGTGATGTACGAAACAGGTGGGCTGAGTATTTGAAGTAATTGTTGAATGTTGAGGATGCTGGAGAGCCTGACATTGTTGCTGTGGGTGATGATGCACGGATACCGGTTTTGTGATCGATTATTGTGGCGGTCATCACTAAAAAGGAGGTGCAGGAGGCGGTGGAGCTGATTAAGGCTGGGGAAGTCCCTGGCTTGTCTGGAGTTACGACTGAGTGCCTGAATAAGGGTGGGGAAACGGTAGTCGAATGGTTGGTGCGGCTACTAAATTTGTGTTTTGTGTCGGCGTGGTACCGATTGAGTAGCGCAGTTCGTTGTTGTTTAAAGACAAAGGAGAGGAAAATGGATGCAGTAACTAATTATGAGTTTGTTGTGTGTGGTGGGTATGTCCAGATCAGAGTTATGCAGTGAGACAAGTTCATGAAGTACCTAGCAAAGTAAAATGATGTGTTCTGAGCCTTAATGTTACTGGATAAGGCCTACGATAGGAACAAAAGGGAGGCGCTGTGGAGGGTGTTGCGTTTGTATGAAGTAAGCGGAAGCGTGTTAAGATTGGTAGAAGATATATGTTGGCAGCTAAGCATGTGTCAAATTAAGGAGCTAATGAGAGTTTGGTCCCCACTAAAAGTGGGAGAGAAACAAAGTTGCGTTATGTCTCCCTGGTTGTTCAATCTCTACATGGATGGAGTAGTCAGGGAGTTGAACGCGA
The DNA here is from genome assembly GCA_016164225.1 of Gammarus roeselii. Taxonomy (NCBI): domain Eukaryota; kingdom Metazoa; phylum Arthropoda; class Malacostraca; order Amphipoda; family Gammaridae; genus Gammarus; species Gammarus roeselii. The sequence continues at coordinate 2,665 of SDVV010043738.1, forward strand.
GTGTATTGGGTCAAGGTTCAGAGTTGTAAGAAGAAAGTAGCAGTTGAGTCTGTTGCTGTTTGCATTCACTCTAGTGGATAAAAATGAAAGATGAATGATTCAATCAATATACGTCATATTTGAGGTACGACTATTATCATCCATTTAAAAAATTAAAGTATTAAATACAACATGGCGCCCAACAAAGCTTTGCTTGGGGGCACGCTTATTGCTATGTCTTCATGAAAAATAGTTTTAAAAAGGTTGGAAAATAGTCGTATCATAATTGTGGCGTCTACGTGGCATTTTCTGAACGTTAATTCAAAAAATATAGGTACAGGGAAAATCTCCAGACTCTTGCACAGCGTGCTCGAACAATTGAAGATGTAATGACTCGTTGTAGGGCATCAGCGAACGTAAAATTGTTGGCGCCCACAAGCTCGACAGGTATTGATGCCATCTTGAGGTCAGGTATGCAAAACCTTTATTGACTTGAATCTTGCGTATATTGTAATGGAGCAAGTAGGTGAAAATTTATGCCTGTCAATTCTATTGCCTACCAGAGGTCGTAAATTGCAGCACAATCTTTTTATAATGTCCGAGACAGGCCAAGCGGTTGAACTCTGCTGTATCCCTGGAAACGTAGGAATACGAGGAAATGAGCTCACAGAATTGCTTGGTAAACTGACGTCTATCCATCAATACAATTTAGCACCATACACTACCGAGATTGGTTCCCTATCATCAACTCCCATATAACATCCCGATGGAATGACGTGTAGCAACAGAGTGGACAAAAACTGTTTTCAGTTAAACTCTTGGTTAGGAAATGGGAAACTAAGTTCTCCAACAACAGAAGAGACCAAGTGTTCATCACGTGGGTAACCCAACAACCACGTAATGGATGTAGACATGGATCGGAGACCCCGCCAAGCCCCTGTTGCCACCAGGTGGCCATCAGCGTGAAACGCTCACTGATGGATTGTAATGCACTCGCGGCAGCCCGAAGAGCCTTCTTAAATCCCCCGTGTAACTTACAAAACTTACTCACTGACCTAACCTACCGGAACAAGCTAATCGTTTTATGAAAACATAGCGGGCTATACGAAGCAGTCTAAACCTCAAAAATCTGTGCAAGCGAGGTGGTCTCTCCCCCCCACAACGCACAAAGACGATAATACGTTTATATAGTTACGCTTTAACCCTCTCCACAATCGATACAATTATTTAATTTAACCCTGATAATGTCAATGTTTTCATCAACAAAGGTGTGCGCACCTACCATGATTAATGATGTTCGAGCCCTACGGGGGAGCCTGCGATGACTCTCGTTGAGGCTCCGCTGGAAATGAGGTCCAAATTAAAATAAATTCAATCCCATCAAAGGTCAACTGAAGTTATTCCTACTATGAATTAAGATAATAGCTTCTTCCGTTACAAATTCAGAAAATAAATATTATATGAGAAACTCACCTCGGATAAAAAAATATGTACAGGCTCATATCTGCGGTGATCGATCATGCTACCTTAAATCTGCGATGACCTCATAAGAAGACGGTTCACTTACTGTTTTTAAAAACGCTCGGTATACTGATTGGAGATTAAAAGTTTTGGACCCACCACATGATTGTGATTAACCGTACAATCAATCATATTTTTAGGGAATGCATGGCGTATGGGCATGGTGGTACGAAATGAAACTACATGTGAGACCAGGCTTTCGCTGTAGAAGGTCTTACGGAGATCACAGAATTTTGCCTCTCGCCCCACAAGAATTTGAACTCAATGTCTCGAGTTAGAATAATCTCAGAACATTTTCAAGCTCACCGTAACTTGAAACGGGTGAATATATTTCGAATGAGCAGAAAACAGAATGTTTTGTTTTTTCGATCAGTTGCCCTTTGCGTATTGAGTGTTTGTTGAAAAGAGCTAAGGTAAACCTGTTTCATATACTTAATTGTTTTCATTCCATGTCATTTCCGAACAATTTTTTTTCAATGTTTTCTTTTCTCTCCATCGATGCGATCCATCATTTGAGTCTCTTGGTACTTGACTCACGTCAGAGCTGCGGTGGAGATGGGCCCCCTAAATTTAATCTGTTCGGGGTACTAGAATGCACTGAGTAACCCATGACTATAGAGGTAAAAGTTTAACACAGTGAACTATGTTATTTCAGACAGTCGCTCTCAACCATTACCAGATGAAGTTTCTTGCAGTAAATCCAATATTAACTTTGAATATCCAATCTGTGAATGGAAGTTGTTCCGAAACGATGTAAATGCGATTGCTTTTGTTACTTCACTAGAGTTTACACTGCAATGAATTGATATCATGAAGAGTATATCTAATTAAAGCAACTTTACAGACCGTACATCTTCGTTGATAAAAGTAAGAAGGGGTCCTCGTGCGTGCAAACCGCAGATCCGGTCAGTTCATTCAGACTTGCCCGGAGTATTTCTACGTTCCTTAACTAATTGTTCAATCTTTGTCTGTGGCATTAGAATGACAAACAGACTGAATAACGATGGAAGGACATGCCGTACTAAACACAATAACTTTCTTTACCCTCTTTCACTTGATTATTTTGGTTATGCTTTCAATAGCAGGATATGGCATACCTCGATGCAAGTTAGAGCTTTAGAATTCACTGCAGTTACATGAACATTCTCTATCATTACTGGACAGGCACGTAGCCAGACCTTTTCCACAAGATGGAGGGAGGCAGATTTTCTATTATTCAATTAGAAACTGTTATATAAGCTGTCTCTATGGCCTTCCCTATGCACTCCTTTGTAATTTAAGGCCTCAAGAGCGACCGCCTGAACTGGCTACGCCCCTGTAACTATTGAATCATAAGTTCGTTCTCTCCATTCTTTAGAAGTCGTTGAATTTATGTAGTAGAATATGTGCGTGGAGGCCTTTGGTGGACGTCACATCCGAAATGGCATGCATTGTTATTCCGAGACACATTTTTTCCATTTGTGTTGGTAGAAATGTCAAGTAGAATGTAGTTTCGATGCTCTCTGTCTCAAAGTATGTCAAGTTATTGTTTTATTTTGGCAAAACAAATTGTTATTGATGCAGACCTGACAAAGACTGTGTTCCCTCAACAGTGCCCACCATTCGCAGTCGAAGCGAAGAAGAAGACTTTCACACGGCTACTGAAGGGCCCACCCTACCATGTCCAGACATCATTACAAGCCGTCGCTAGGAAACAGGGCTACTGCAGCAAACACCCTACCATGTCCAGATAAAATTTCAAGCTGGGGCTACGACACGGTTACGTAAGTGCCCACCCTACCATGTCCAGACGTCATTTCAAGCCGGCGCTAGAAAACGGGGGCTACTGAAGCGCACACCCTGCATGCCATGTTCAGACATCATTTCGAACAGGTGCTGGGAAACAGGGCAACTGAAGTGCCCACCCTACCATGTCCAGACATCATTTCGGGCCGGCGCTAGGAAACGGGGCTTCTGGGCTTCTGAGATGCCCAACCCTACCATTTTCAGACAAAATTTTGTGCCGCCTCCGATTCTTCGTAGAGAAGCAATAAATTTCTATAAAAAAATCACTTCTGAGACGATTTCAAGAATTGGAGACTGTTTTTCAGATTACTGGAGTCATTTGCTACAAAAAGTAGAGATGAATAAAACGTTGTGTTTTATAGTCTGAATAATTGAAAAATCTGTTAGTGTTCCGAAGGAGATGAACCCCCATGACCTGAACCAACTAAATTGCTGGTATCATCTCTTCTTCGTTTTTTTACCCTTTTATGACGACACGTAATGATACCAAGAAAAGCTTTGTGCCGACTCAGGCATTCGTTATTTCTCACAGCTGCTTTTGATTTGCTCAGCACTTACAAAAGCCTATCAGAGGCTGCTGAATGTGGCAAAACGTATTCCTGGCAGGCACCAACTCTCTCCCTTGTGAATCGGATCTAATCGGCACAAATGTTTCCGCGCTGTCGAATGTTAACCTCCTCCGTTAAATAAGAAATGTGAGAAAAATAATCTGCATAGATAAATACCAATCTATAACTCACAAGCTATTATTGATACTAGATTTAAATAAATGACAACTTTAATAACAAGGAGGATATTTGTGATTATCAAGTGGTACTGAAATTTGAAGTGTTATGCTTCAAAGCGCTTTTCATTTCAACTTCCTACCATCATGAATAGGTCCATTGGTGTGGTTAAATTTTGCTTTGTTAGTTTTTAAACACCCCCCTATCAACTTAGTTAAATACCATGGTTGTGGCTCATGTTAGTGCGTTGATCTTTTCCTATGCCACCTTGCTCTTGGCGTCCCTTCCTCTTATTCTTTCCAATCTCTCTGTTTTCACGAACGACGTTCCCTTTCTTGTTGTAAACCCCCAAGCATGATATGTACGTATCCTATCTAGTTTTCGTTTCTTCCCCCAATGAGGTGCTTGGACCACATGACCTTGAACACCTTGATGACCGGCACTCCGATCCCTAGGGTAGGCTTCTGATCATGAAAACGAGATCGTACCTGGCTGTCGGGATTGCGGGGCTTGCAGATCACTTCTAACTACTCTTTCCTACCGTGGCCGCCAGAGCCGTTAGAGATTTGACAGTGTTTTTGTTTTCAGCAGCAGAGCTTACGTGGGCTAACGCTTGAACACTCGTGTAGATAAGTTCGTAATCGAAGACGTCTTCTTGTGATTAAAATTTAGTGAGCAGGGATAATCACAACAATATTAGATTTGAATGATTTGTACTGTTTTTAATTTAAATAATATTTTTCGTTCAATAGGCTTCGTTAAACGCTATGTTTACTTGTTCATTGTTATACAGCCGCAAAGTTGTGAACAATCCCTATGTTGCACTAGATTCCGCTAGGTTTCAATAGATGGCGTTGTGTTATTGTGGCATGAGCTCGCACCTCCTAGCCTTGAAGTAGTATTATAGCGAGTGTTCGTCTCGTCGAATTATGAGCGGAACGTCATTGGTTGTCGCATGCTAGGATTCGATGGGAGTGGAGCGGAAAGCGCAGGCTGCAATGCGCACTGCGTTGTATGCTATGATCGTAATAGGTTCGAGATTAGTTACGACTGCTGAATGGTTCACCACAGCTTCATGTGCGACACGTGAACGCATGAAAATATTGCGCAACATCATGAATTGGGTCCTGGATACATTTGAAGTTATTTTTCACACCGATGCTAGGCTGTGATTTGTAACGCTGGACATTAAGTCTGCTCTTCTATCATAGTTTGCTCCATTAGGTATAAATACCCGTGGAGTATTGTGTTCCTATTCTTGGTGGTGAGGGGGTGACTATTGGTACGGGACCGACAACTGGGGCACGCTCCTAACTCCATCTGCAGTCATTTCGGTTGATAGTTGCCGTAATGAGGGTCAGCTTACTCGTTCGTTTCGAAAGTTGGTTTACGGAATTCAGCCGACTCTTTTTTTCGTGCTATTCTCATGATACGGAACTGTGCGCGTACTAAAACTACATGTAGCCTGTCTCTATAAGCCACACTACTCAAACGTTAGAAGGTTGCCCGCCAAATCAGCTAAGTTCTCTAAACTGAGCTGAATACGGCGACTCAGTGTCTATCAAGACTCAAACATCCGTGGAGGCGGAGAATTTTGTGGAAACTTCTTGTGCATTTAATAATTCATCCTTCTGAGTTCTGGCTCAAGGTGGTGACTTAGATGATCCAAGATCTGCCAACACACGAGTGACCTTGATGACTCCAGTGAAATGTTTACGGACTCCGCGGTGTGACCAATATACAGTAAAATATCTTTAGTAGGGGGCTGCCTCGATGAATATTGATCTAACACGTCAAGAACCGGAGGACACCTACTCTAGCTCGCTAGAAAATCTTGTCTTGTCTCTCTCTCCTAAATCATTACACGTTTGCTGTTGAACGATGAAGCTTATAATGTGGTTTCATGATGAGGGTCTACGTCAACAGCGATGAAGATGCACTTATGTAATCTACGTCAGATGAGAAGATTGCGTAAAGAAGTTATCATCGTCACGATCAGACTTTTATAATCTACTGTAGGTGAGTGTTCTAGTTTCTTCTCTGATGGGTAGGAAAGTCTATGATTCCTAATGCCAATACGTTACCAAATTGCGCGCTATCCAATCATAATTTTTTAAATTCATTTCGTTATTTTCTGTTGATTAGTCAAGTGAATTATAGTGATATTTATATTTACTTCGTTACTGATGTTCCCGTACGTCACTCCTGGTAAAGGACTCTTGATGTTTTGATTATTTTGCAATGTGTAACTAACGTTAATTTTGCCGAACACTCTCAGAACGAATGAAATCATACGATCCAAAAATTTTGCTTTAACTGATTGTGAAAGATAGAAACTAGGATAACTATTTACTCTCTTAACGATTAGATTAGAAGTCCGTGCTTCATGAGGAGAGTCTGCCCAGGGCGTAAGGTGAGCCTTTAACAAAGATTAACATCTGAAGGGTAAGGGCACCGAATGTCATATGTTTGGGCTTCGAGGCTTGAACCTTGACGCTTTCCATGAATAAGAACTGCTCATGGACCAAATTATTAGTCTCCTGCCATTCAAAAATGAGAAGAAGAGTGTACTTTGTCTTTGTTACATGCCGTAAATGTGCTTATTTCAGAAGTCTCAGTTTCGCTGCATGGTTGGCAAATGGTTGCTGAGTAAATTCAGTGACCCCCGATCAGTTGTAGGGTTGAGGTCACCACTAGGGCAAAATTAGAAGTCCCTGGCCTTGCACTGTAAGATGTCAAGGGTATTTGAACTTGAGTTAAACCATAAAATTAGATGAAAAGTTTCATTTTGTTGTAGTGGCCGCTTAAAATACCTACGGCCGTTTAACCAATTTTTGGTATGTTATTCGAGAGTGGGTTGGCAGCTTAACAACTACACAGTTGGGCAGTATATGTTAATGAGGTTGATCATTTAAGGGGAACCTCACCTGCCAAACGGCAAACTTTACCGCCATGATTCGTAACGCTGGGCTAAAGGTCTGTCGCCCTACCATATTCTTACCCACCCGGTAAGTTCTCGGGAACATTTCGTTCCCATTACTTATACTGGGCTGACCATTGGTGCGGAACAGACCCCTGGGGCCTTATTCCATCTCAATCCAAGAATGTTAAACGGTTCTCCGCCAATTGAAAGTGTGTGTATGGCAGCACAGCACGTTCTACCTGAACAATTTGGTTACGGCTTACTCCACGCGAATGATGATTTATACTGTGAATACTTACTACGACATTAGTCAACGGTTTGTCCTGCATCAGATGAGTCTCAATGGTCAGTGCATAGCCCTTCTTCAATGTATTATCTGTGAACATTTGTGTCCATATTTGCTTCCCTTCGTGATTTTGCCTCATTAGAATCAGTTTGCCACGCCTTTTTCGTTTCCATTCCTTTTTTCATTTCCCCCCTTCATATAATTTGACCTCCACTTATCGTTTGGCCTCCCGTTATTGTTTGGCCTCCCCTTATCGTTTGGCCTCCCATATCGTTTGGCCTCCCCTTATCATTTGGCCTCCCCTTATCATTTGGCCTCCCCTTATCGTTCGCCCCCCCCCC
>SDVV010043739.1:0-10224 GCA_016164225.1 Gammarus roeselii
GTGTGCGCACGAATACAATAGTGTGTGCGCACCAATACAATAGTGTGTGCGCACCAATACAATAGTGTGTGCGCACCAATACAATAGTGTGTGCGCACCAATTCAATAGTGCGTGCTCACCAATACAATCGTGTGTGCGCACCAATACAATAGTGCGTGCGTACGAATACAATAGTGTGTGCGCACCAATACAATAGTGTGTGCGCACGAATGCAGCAGCGAAACCAAGTATGATAACGACTTACAACATCAAAACAAATTAAATAACACTTTTTTTGCTCTACTTATGAACTAGATTTTTTAGTTTGAAGAATTCATTTAGCAGCTGTCTGGAGACACAAATATCGAAATAAAAATTCATGTGACATTTAATTTGTGTTCGGAAAAGTCTAAGTTAGTTTCTACGTTAATAATGGACCATTGATGATTTTTTATTGAATACAGTGCGTACACCAAGGCACTCCAAATGTACCGCCTAAGTCAGGCTGCAGAGAAGGACAAGCCTTGTCCTGTTGCATGCACATCAATGTTAAGGTAATTGATGTATCTGCAGTGAGTAGTCAACTCCCTCTCCATTCAGATGCATCAGTGGCAATGCACTTATCTTTGGGTTAATATTATACAAATATTTATTGTTCGTTTTCGCGCATTCTTGTGAAGTATCACTTGCCCTTGGCAACCGTCTACCTTCCTCCTTACTTTCATGGCTAAAGATTCTTCGCGGTCATAGCGGGTCACAGCGTAGCTGCCAGCTGACTCACAGCAGTTGGGACTCTTGGCTCGTGCTGTGGCATCATTTTTTGCATGTTGCCGCCACATCAACAGCACGCCTGCAATGCCGCACGCCTACTCAAAGTTTTCCACGTTGCATACCCGTCTTCCAACATATACCGTAACGGGTTCTTCTACCATTATTATCTACTGTCACGAGGCCCTCGTCTACCGCCAATCAATAGCGTCATGACCCCGTCCATAGCTTCATCGTTTGGAGTCCCAATCTCGTCTACTTCTTAATGAAGGCCACTGTTTCAATATGCCCTCATTCACAGAAAACTCTGCTGCAAAAAAAAAAGAAAATACCGTGAGTCTACTTGGGAATTTTAAAGTCGCCCACGATGTTTTGCTCGCTTTTGTGTACCCTGTCCTTGTATAGTCCACCCTTAGTGTACCCTGTCTTTTGTGTACCCTGTCCTTCTATAGTGCACCCTTAGTGTACCCTGTCTTTTGTGTGCCCTGTCTTTGTATAGTCCACCCTTGATGTACCCTGTCTTTTGTGTACCCTGTCCTTGTATAGTCCACCCTTAGTGTACCCTGTCTTTTGTGTACTGTCCTTGTATAGTCCACCCTTAGTGTACCCTGTATTTTGTGTACCCTGTCCTTGTATAGTCCACCCATAGTGTACCCTGTCTTTTGTGTACCCTGTCCTTGTATAGTCCACCTTTAGTCTGAAGCTCTGAAAACCTGGTCTGCATTACAATTTGAACCATGTTTCAAACCCAGTTTCCTCATTTGCTACAGCTGTTTCATCTAGACTTATATTGAGCGGAACCCTACCTTCAATCCTAAGCAAAAGTCCCACCAGCTCTCTGGACAGATAGCGGTCACACCAGCTCTCTGGACAGATAGCGGTCACACCAGCTCTCTGGACAGATAGCGGTCACACCAGCTCTCTGAACAGATAGCGGTCACACCAGCTCTCTGGACAGATAGCGGTCACACCAGCTCTCTGGACAGATAGCGGTCACACCAGCTCTCTGGACAGATAGCGGTCACACCAGCTCTCTGGACAGATAGCGGTCGCACCAGCTCTCTGTACAGATAGCGGTCACACGAGCTCTCTGGACAGATAGCGGTCACATCAGCTCTTTGGACAGATAGCGGTCACACCAGCTCTCTGGACAGATAGCGGTCCCACCAGCTCTCTGGACAGATAGCGGTCACACCAGCTCTCTGGACAGATAACGGTCACACCAGCTCTCTGGACAGATAGCGCCGCTTGAACACATCTTGCTATCTTCAATTTCTACGAACGCTATTCCTTTTAATTTCCTTTTCCAAAATATCACGTGCATTTACTTTATTTTTATTGTGCCTACCCATTATTTGCAATGTCCCTGTTCCGTCTTCCCTCACCTACGTGCCGCCTGTGTCAAGCTATACCCTCCCTCTATACAGCGCCCCTCTCCCATTGACTCTCCCTCAGCAAGGCTACCTTCCCTTCTTAGCATCACAGTGACAACTACCCTCACACATGCAACACCTCAGCCAAGCAACATTACTACGAAGCGCTAAAGCGCCCTCTCTCCTCACCCTATGCCCAGCCACAGTCATACTCTGTCCTCACTCAATAGCCACACTTTCCTCTAACCCATGGAACACCACAGCCAGACTACCTTCCCTTCATAGCACCATGCCGCCCCTATCCCCCTCGACCCCCTTGCACTCTCCAGCTATCAGCTGGTTATTATACTTCAGTGTTATTGCAGGCCTGACCTCAGCCCCAGTAACCCATTGAGTCGCCCTCGTCCAGCGGCGATCGCCCCAACAACCGTTTGGGGCTGCCATCCGATGACCAACATTGAGCATTCTACGGTTATTGGGGAATCAATTCCCTTTATCCTAGTTTTTGGTCCAAGCCTCTTTTACTTTGATGTGGAGGGGTCATTGCAATTCCCTTATTTTCAATAATATTATTGATAAATCCGTATCATCCGTCTGGCACAGTTTTTGTAGGTACGATTTTGTTCACCAAATTAATAAAATTTTGCCATATGTCCTCGTGGACTTTTTTCGTCCATTTAGAGCGTAAATAAAGCGCTTGCTATCATTTGCAATTCGATGTGAATCAGCAAAAAAATCATTGTTGACCAGTCATTTTGACGCCTTTACCGTAAATTGTAAGGCCTAGTGTCCCACTGTAGGATACATCTGTCATGATGTAGATACATGGAGACGTATCGGACGAACAGGTATCAAGATATCGCCTATAGCAGTTGTCCAGGATAAAATGTCCAGAAAAACGGTTAGTGGCGTCAGAAAATTTCCAAATTCAAAAAGTGATGTGTCGGAAACCGTAGTCAAATAGTTAAAAAGGATACTATAACACAACGAAGCATTCATTAAAATTAAATTCAACATTTTCTGGCGGGCTACTGGACATTTAAAGTGTTCTCGAAGCAGTCGATTACTCGCGTCCGAGCTGTGTTCACTGGAGCCTGCATCACTGCACTGGAATTATCACCACCCCAACACCTGTTATCGATCTCCCTGCAAGCCCAATCACCGCGAGTAGTTCTGTGACACCTTCGAACCTGTACACTCTGGTCCATGAAGACCCTGGGGAAGTAGTACTACGGTTAGCTCTGAGGCTCATAAGCGTATTGGCTTGTGTTACGGAGAGGGATCACGCACATCGAGCCTGCCAAAGGGTGACCCTCGAGGATCACTTTAAAAGCAAGTAAAACATTGCCAGTACGACCTCTTTGAATTTCTAATTTATTTTAGGTCTTAGTAAAATAAAGAGGGTAAACGATTATCTAAGCGGTTAGAATAACGCTGTCATTTCCCTCAGTACATTATTTCTGCCTTAGCATGGTAATTGCCAATCTTATTTTCTCCAGACTTTCTTACAGATTACCTCCCGCAGATCGCCCTGGCAAGTGCGCTAATTACTGTTAAACTCATCTTTAATTAATTACCATTTCCTCCCAGGAACGGTACCTGACGTATATTATCACAGCGCTTAGTTGTTTATCATATTATCATAATACATCGCACTCATAATGCCTCGCACTCATAATGCCTCCCACCCATAATGCCTCGCACTCATAATGACTTGCACTCATAATGCCTTGCACTCATAATGCCTCCCACCCATAATGCCTCGCACTCATAATGACTTGCACTCATAATGCCTCGCACTCATAATGCCTTGCACTCATAATGCCTCGCACTCATAATGCCTTGCACTCATAATGCCTCCCACCCATAATGCCTCGCACTCATAATGACTTGCACTCATAATGCCTCGCACTCATAATGCCTCCCACTCATAATGACTTGCACTCATAATGCCTCGCACTCATAATGCCTCGCACTCATAATGCCTCGCACTCATAATGCCTTGCACTCATAATGCCTCCCACCCATAATGCCTCGCACTCATAATGCCTCGCACTCATAATGCCTCGCACTCATAATGCCTCGCACTCATAATGCCTCGCACTCATAATGCCTCGCAACCCTTTCTTTCCATCAGCACCTTTATAACTCCTTCCTGCCATCTCTCACTTTGAGCGTGGGGAACCTTTACTCTGCGACAACTTCGGACCGAAGGTCTCCAAAGTCGGGCCTGTTGCTGCACCTGAGTTTGTTTGTTGTCCGGGGTTTGGGACCGGGGCACTGCATGGGAGCGGGAGCTACTGTAGGATCGCTGCAGTGGCGGGAGCGGGGGAGCGGGAGCCACTGCTGGACCGTTGAACTGGTGGATACGTGTCAGAGGAAGCCACTGCTCGACCGCTGCACTAGCGAGAGACGTGGCAGCGAGGACCAGTGCAGGACTGCTACGCTGGAGGGTGATTCGTAAAACGCCCCGGTCATGCTAGTTCTAACAGCGGCCACGGACACGCTCGCCGGGCAAAATCTGGTGTTTTGGAGACCAGGTTCCTTCACATCAGGTGTTTGCTCAAGCTTGATTGCAGAGTCACCCCCACCGGCATCCGCCGTCGCTGAGCTCCTGTGTAAGTTATGCACTCACCAAGGAAGGATGGCTGCGGTGGGCTGTTCGTTCAATCCACCGGCTGTCGCCTGGTCACGGGTATCCTTGGTCATTTTTTTAAAGCTGTTCAAGGCCCAACACTCTTTATGGAGAGTGAGGTGTAAAGAACATGAAGGTAGAAGGTAGAACATGAAGGTAAAAGGTAGAACATGAAGGTAGAAGGTAGAACATGATGGTAGAAGGTAGAACATGAAGGTAGAACATGATGGTAGAAGGTAGAACACGAAGGTAGAAGGTAGAACATGAAGGTAGAAGGTAGAACATGATGGTAGAATATCTCCTGCTGTTGCCATTAATGATATCCTCGCGGTAGTGAAAGATTAAACACCAAACCTATTTGTAGACGACCTAAATAAATGAAACCTATAGTGAGCGTTCTCTTGTATAATTACTGAGATCGATCACTTCTTCCAGTCGCAGTTCGCTGAAAAGCCATTTATTACTTCTCTGATCTGACCTGCCATATTCTAGTCCTTTTATATTTGGGTTCCCATTAATGTTTCGTTGTGCCAGTCCCGCGGGAGCCTGGTGCGGTGCGACGTAGTGTCCCTATTAATTAGTTCAGAATGTGGAGAAATGACTTCCAGTAAAGTTAGATCGCAATTATTGAAGAAAAAACTTTGTTTCCCGCAGTTAAATCAGAAAAAAAAATCTTTCACAGTCATGAATGATGGCAGCAAAAGACGCGCATAAAAAAGGACCTGTCAGACGTAATATTTTACGTAAAATTTTCATTTTGAGCAACTGATATATACTAATATAGGAATCATGTTTTGCAACATAAAGTAGCTACAAACCGGCTGCCGATAGGGAATGTGCTGTCACAAATTCACTTTATCTCTCGTTTTGTTAATTCAAATAACACATATAAACACAAAGTTTGATGTATTATACCTAAGTATTGAAAACCCATTGCTAGACGATGGAAATAAATGATTTAATAATAATAATAGTAATATTCATTACCGTGTTCTATTACCCGTTTACTCCATGTACTGTACGACCTTACACGACCCAAAATGCCCACAACAGTACGTCCACCATTATTAGACCTCATTTCGATCATCCTCATATCCGCGTCCTTCCTCCCAAGCTCTGCCATCACGACTGTCTCCTAGCAACAACCAAGCACCACCATCATGCGACGACCAGTTACCTTCCTCTATTCTCCCCTTCCCTCACTACCCTTCCATCGCTATTCCTATTCTGTGTCCGCCGGTGCGGGGGCTTCAAAGTTGAGTGCCTTCAAAGGCCCTTCTAACATGGCCATAGATCGTCGTAAGTTCTCCTCACGGATGTATTCTGCGTTCCTCTGTTGATGGACACGTGACGATCCGTTGTTCGACTATGTAGTGTTGTTCATGTTTCGATGCCCTAGTGCTATTTTTACTTCGATTGTGTGTATATTAATTTGCGGTTCTATTACCTTGCGCTTCGTTATTCTTTGACTGGCTAGGCACTAATATTATTTCGACTACCATGTACTAAAGGTACTCCGATTGTTTATTGCCACGTTTTCAGCGACTACCTAGCTCATCTTGTTCCTCGACTGCCTAGTGCTATTTGTACTTCAACTTCCTGGCTATTCTTCTTCGACTACCCGCATAGTTCCATTGCACGTCAACTATCAGGTATCATTTGTACACTGACTATGTATGTTTTACTTGGACATGGACTACCTAGTGTTACATGGATATGGACTACCTAGTGTCACTTAGTCATGGACTACTTAGTGCTATTTGTACTCATTGATCAAGTGCTGTTTGAATCGTGATGGATTTTGAGTCGAGCTATAATACTTTTTCCAACGTTTGTTCTGGAATCTGCGAATGCAACTGCCATGCGTTAGTAACACTGACTGGGAACTGGAGGGCTCATTACTCGAGCACTGAAGCACCTACCTAACCTCGGGCGGGGACTGAGGGCTCATTACTCGAGCACTGAAGCACCTACATAACCTCGGGCGGGGACTGAGAGTTCATTACTCAAGCACTGAAGCACCTATCTACCCTAGGGCGGGGACTGAGAGCTTATCACACGAGCACTGACGCATATATCTACCCTAGGGCGGAATTGTTATCACTGCATGGCTCTCGGCAGTGGCCGAGCACACACAGGATTATGGTCACTGACACAAATTGGTTCATGGTTGTTGGATTTGCCGGAGGCGAATCATGTGTGTGCTCCACCTCCTGTTGAGGGCATTCCGCCGATTGCCACTCATTAACACTGGTCGCATACAGTCACCACTGACCAAATGACGTGGTTTATTGTCACTGACACCTTGTACTGGCCCAGCACTGGGGTCACCCGCCTCGACAGTGGCGAAGCTGTGTATCACCAGCATATCAGCAGTCCCCAGGAGGAAGGCCTGGCGACGGTAGATGAACTCAGGATTGACAGACATGCAGGTGGATTGGAGGGGGTGAAGGGAGGGTCTCATTGGCAGTAAGAGGCCTAATGCTAGCAGTAAAGATTCTCATGCTAGCTGTGAGAGGAGTCATGCTAGCAGTCAGGGGTATCATGCCAGCACTAAGGGGAGTTATGCTAGCCGTTAGGTTAGTCATGCTAGCAGTAAGGGGAATAATGCTAGCCACAAGTTGAGTCATGCTAGAGGTAAGCGATGTTGTGCAAGCAGTTAAGGGCCTCATGCGAGCAGTGAGGGGAGTCATGCTAGAAGTCAGGGCTACCATTCTAGGAGTAAGCGGGGTCATGCTAGCAGTTAAGGGAGTCATTCAAATTGAAAGGGGAGTCACGCTAGCAGGAAATGAAATCCTGCTAGCAGTATAAGTCGTTTCAGCCGTCAGGGGTGTCATGCTAGCAGTAAGCGGAGTCATGTCAGCAGGTAGGAGAGTCATGCTAGTATAATGGGAGTCATGCTAGTAGCAAGGAGAGTGATGGTAGCTGTATTGTTAGTTGCGCAAGCAGTAATGGGTGTCATACTGGGAGCATGGGAAGTCATGCTAGTAGCAAGGGGCCTCGCGCTAGTAATGAGGGTCCCAATGCAAGCAACGAGGGGCCCCATGCAAGCAGCGAGAGGCCCTATGCAAGCAACGAGAGTCCTCATGCTAGCAACGAGAGGCCCATGCTAACAACGAAAGGCCTCATGCTAGCAACGAGAGGCATATGCTAACAACGAGAGGCCCATGCAAGCAACGAGAGGCTTCATGCTAGCAACGGGAGGTCTATGCTAACAACGAGAGGCCTCATGCTGGCAAAGAGAGGCCTCATGCTAGAAACGAGAGGCCTCATGCTAGAAACGAGAAGCCTCATGGTAGAAACGAGAGGCTTCATGCTAGCATCGAGAGGCCTTATGCTAGCAACGAGAGACCTCATGCTGGCAACGAGTGACATCGTGTTGGCAATGAGAGGTCTCATGTTTGCAACGAGAGGCCTCATGCTGGCAACGAGAGGCCTCATACTAGAAACGAGAGGCCTCATGCTGGAAACGAGAGGCCTCATGTTAGCAACGAGAAGCCTCATGCCAGCAGCGAAAGGCCTCATGCCAGGAACGAGAGGCCTCATGCTCGCAACGAGAGGTTTCATGCTGGTAACGAGAGGCCTCATGCTAGAAACGCAGGGCCTCATGCTAGAATTATCGAGAGGCCTCATGCTAGCACGAGAGGCCTCATGCTAACAACGAAAGGCCTCATGCTAGCAACGAGAGGGATCATGCTGGCAAAGTTGAAGTCTTCAGGCATCGCCTGAAGACTTCAACAAAATGATACCCCAAAACTAGCTCTGTGTATTACACAGTATTGATACAGACCCTCGAGACGACATCAGCAACGACAACGGCACGATCGGATGAAGACGGTACGAAATATTAAAACCACGACTGCCGTAAAAGACGAGCCGTGATGATCTGTCCACACGCCGGATTGCTGTTCAACGACGTGACGTGGTGATCTGTCCACACGCCCGACTGCTGTTAAACGACATGACTTGGTGATCTGTTCACTCGCCCGACGGTCGCTGAACGACGTGATGTGGTGATCTGTCCACACGCCCAATTGCTGTTAAACGACGTGACGTGGGGATCTGTCCACACGCTCGACGGCCGCTGAATGACGTGACGTGGTGATCTGTCCACACGCCCGACGGCTGCTGAACGACGTGACGTGGTGATCTGTCCACACGCCTGACGGCCGCTGAACGACGTGACGTGGTGGTCTGTCCACACGCCCGACAGCCGCTGAATGACGTGACGTGGTGATCTGTCCACACGCCCAACGACCGCTGAACGACGTGACGTGGTGATCAGTCCACACGCTCGACGGCCGCTGAACGACGTGACGTGGTGGTCTGTCCACACGCCCAACGACCGCTGAACGACGTGACGTGGTGATCTGTCCACACGCCCGACGGCCGCTGAACGACGTGACGTGGTGATCTGTCCACTCGCCCGACTGCCGAATGTCACTCGACAAAGACGTAAATTATGCCCATAACAGTACAGAGCCCATGAACAACATGTTTATTTCTCTCTGAGGACGCATCTTGGAACACAAGTATCCCTGGGTAGTGGTATTTGGAGTGTCAATAAATACCAATAGAGAATAAAAGATTGGCGACATAGTCTAAAGAAGACCCTTACTGTTCGTGTCTGAATACATGCATGGACGATTGGAGGGTGCCTTTGTGTTATAAAAGTTTCTGGCGACTGTAATAAACATTCTATTGTCCAAAATATGTCTTCACCAGCCGAAGTTGATGGAAGTTTCTATTCATCTGCTTTCAGAGTTTGGTGAGTCTTCTGTACGGAGTCTCCGTGATGCTGCTTCTGATGTTATGTAGCAGATTTTTTATGCAAGATTTGGTCGTCGCAAGGGTTCAGTGGAAGTCGATAAAATCGAAACAGTCGAGGGATTCACATCATTTAAAATTATTTTGGTTGTATGAAACAGCTGATGAAGGAGACCATAAAAACACGATCCTTCTAAATGAGAAAAAGGTCGACCGTACAGATGATCTTGATGGACCATCGACCGTGCAGATGGTCTTCATTAACCATCGACCGTGCAGATGATCTTGATGGACCATCGACCGTACAGATGGTCTTTATTCCCCATCGACCGTGCATATGATCTTAATGAACCATCGACCGTGAAGATGGTCTTCTTTAACCATCCCAGAGTGTCATTGATGAACATATTCAGGGTTCATTATACCTTGTATTCCTCTGCTTTCCATACGAGCTGCTGGCACCAGAAGGAGTAACATGGGAAACTGGAACGTTTCCTTCTGCTCTGTGGCACCAGAAGGAGTAACATGGGAAACTGGAAAGCTTCCTTCTGCTCTGTGGCACCAGAAGGAGTAACATGGGAAACTGGAACGCTTCCTTCTGCTCTGTGGCACCAGAAAGAGTAACATGGGAAACTGGAACGCTTCCTTCTGCTCTGTGGCACCAGAAGGAGTAACATGGGAAACTGGAACGCTTTCTTCTG
>SDVV010043740.1:0-10224 GCA_016164225.1 Gammarus roeselii
TATTCTATTATTTTCTTGGTTATCTGTGGGTTATTGTTGGCTGTCATGAGCGTTGAAAATTTTACGTGTTTTTACATGTGGCTTACTTCAAACCTGAATCGGGAAGCATTTTTTCCAAATCTGCTCAACATACAAATTATTTAATTTTTGGTGACGTAGCAAATAGGAAAACCTATTTACATCCATTGCGCTTGATCCTAGGTAAAATCAATGATAGGATAAACCTTTTCATGGCCTTACCGCATGGAAAAATAGGTTAGCAAATCGTAACTCTTACACCAATGACTTGCTGCGTCTTCAAGAACCGTGACGTCCAAATGAAAGGAGTTAAATTTTTCTCGCTACACTTTAAAGACCACTATTACATTTCCAGAATGGATACCTCTCGAGTATCGAAATCGACAAATGACATTTTTGACCGCAGATGATCTTGAAGGCGCATTTAATGGAATTTTCGACCATTCTCAGGGTAACTTTTTATTCTGATTTTGACACGTTTTTTCCTTGTGCCTTTGCGTAATGGTTACGGCAGTCTGCCCGTAATGGTTACGGCAGTCTGACCGTAATGGTTATGGTAGTCCTCCCTGGATCTTAAATTTCTCTGCTCAAATGCCCCGCCTTCAACGCGATGTTTGACTCGCTGCGGCCGTTCGTGCAATTATAACAGTTGTCGCTGTTTTAAGAGCTAAAGCCATCGACGGTTTCATAACTGGCTAACTGCTGTGCTAACCAACTTGGTCGCTCATGTTATAACTACTCAGACCAGCTATGCACGGTACAACCGGAAGTCACGAGGTCACCAGTGAGGGGTCTGCAGTAACTCCTGTGCGCAGTCATTGAGATGCAGACGTAACCGCGCCACCAGGCGCTGTCAGTGCGGAGTCCCTCACCTCGGTCGACAGCTCTGGTGGTGGTGCTGA
This sequence comes from Gammarus roeselii, assembly GCA_016164225.1. Classification (NCBI taxonomy): domain Eukaryota; kingdom Metazoa; phylum Arthropoda; class Malacostraca; order Amphipoda; family Gammaridae; genus Gammarus; species Gammarus roeselii. The sequence continues at coordinate 921 of SDVV010043740.1, forward strand.
AAGAGACGTCTCTCTAGCTGACAGCGTTGCAGAACTGCCCCTCGTCGCAAACCAAACTTGCCTACTGGTTCGGTGACCACGGCACAGGCAGCGGCATCTTTCGTACCGTTACAGGCAGCTCAGTCTGCTTTTCCCCTTATTGGCACCTATAATGCTGTTCAACCAGCAACCTTCCCTTCAGCGCAATCGGGTTCCTTCTTTTGTGCTATGCAGCGAAATGGATCCGGACAATTACAAATATTTTTGTCAAAAATGCGTAAGCGTTAATACCAGGAAAAACTTCTTTCTTGCTCCAATTGCCTCAAAATATTATACTTTTTTATGCGTAAACAATGACCGCTCTCAAAGCACGAAAGGCAGAGTCCTAGCATTGTCCTTGCTGTGGCGGAGCCCCGAGTACCCAACCTCCAGAACCATCAAGTGAGCTAGGTTTCATTGATTTGACAACTACATAGGTAAATATAAGCGCCACATAAAAGTTTTAAACATAATCTCAAAAAGCGTGACCATTCGTGTGGCGGAATCACTTGATTCACTCTTAAGTAACTACATTTGCAAGCGAACTCCCTTTGCATTGGCCCGACTCATGCCATTTAGCCGTTGAGGTTTGCGGCGTCCCAACACAAACTTCTCCGACTCGAGGCAGCCTTCGCTGACTCCGCGTGTTTGTCTTCAAGTGAAGGAATACATGCACATAGCAAACTTACCGGTGATGCCAACTAGGGACATTGCTGGTCAAGCCACCGGCAGTAACGCCGTACAAAACCGAGATGACCGATTGAAGGCAACAGTCGACGCAAAGGTTACCAATTTTGACCTACGAGGGGCCGTTGATGTTACTTCTTCAAGCGAGTCATTAGACCATTCTGCCCAAATCCTTACAGGAATTGCGCGATAAATATCCGCCCAGCCCCTGCGGTTATCCCACTCCCAGCACCTCCCGACGATGATCTTGTACCTCCGGTTATCGTTACTGTGGAAGATGTATTGAAAGACACCAAGTCTTCTCCACGTGGTTCTGGTACTGGTCCGGATAGCTTTAGAGTCAATAATACAAAAAATGTTGGCAGTGCCGGAGTCCGTCTTGCCGCAACTCTCACAGAATTCGTCAACCTGACATTTCAGAGCGACATCCCTCCTTGTGCTAGAAAAGTGTTATACGGTGCCTCACTATCCGGCCTTACGGAGAAATACGACGGAATTCGCCCCTTTGCTGTCGGCAACACCCTCCGGCGATTAGCAACAAAGGCTGCTTGTGCTCCGTTAGCCAATCGTTTAGGCAGAAATTCCGTCCCGTTCAATAAGAATTTGCCACCAATTGAGGCTGTGAGGCGGTTGCGCACGCTACTCGCAGCTACACCGCCAACGCCCCTGCCGGATCGCATTGTTCAAAAATTGCATTTGAAGAAAGCGTTCAACAGTATTCGGCGCAACGTTTTCTCATGGGGCCCATGGGGCCCATCTTCTTTTCCCTTGGCGTCGGCCAAATAGCGCGAAGTGCCGTTTTAGAGTTGAACATTTGATACATGGATAAAGCCACGCACGGTGGAGGGGGGCAGGGGCAGTTTCAACAAACTACCGCGACCTACGAGAAAAATTGAAGCAAGTAGGCTTTGATATAACTGGGCAACAACGCGAGTTGACACACGTTAACAATACAGACATTGCCTCCAAGGAGATCACAAAGACTCTTTCCCGCGAGGTCATCCCTGACATCAAAATCCCGTCTGCCGAAAGTAGTACTGTTCTCGGCGCACTCATCTCAGTCCAAGCCATCCCAGAAGCACTTGAAGCCAAAATTGACAACCTAAATTGATGACCTCTTGACTGAGCGTACTTGAGCCACACCAAGCTCTCACCTACTGGAAAACGGCTTCACCATTCCCCAAACAACAGTACCTGCTGTGCGTTGCTCCCGCATACCTAAACGCTAAAAACCTAGCTAGGGTCGACGAATCAGTCCAGATGCCTTCTCAACAATTGCTAACATTTCATTTTCAGATTTTTCATGGAAGCATGCTACTCTCCTTGTCAGTGTTGGTAGTTTGGGAATCCACAAGGCGCAGGATATCGCTCTGCTCAGCTTCATCTCATCTCTGCACTCTGTCGGTCTCTTAGTTGAAGCCATTCAGTTAAAGCCATTCTCTAGAGAGAAATCTTTGCTGAGACTGCACCTGCATAGACAGACGCCTTTCGACGAGTCACCTGCCTAGCACTTTTTCATATGCAAGTAGAGCTGGCAATGCGGCAGAGAACCTAAAAAGGAATAAGTATGAATTTCTACGTGACTGCTACATTTTTGCGCCCGGTGTTATTTGCAAGTCCAGCAGGTAGGATCCTGATCCACAATAGCGGCCGACGGTTGTCAGTCGCATCTGGGAACCCTCGCAAAACGTTCTGGTTGAAGCAGAGGCTTGGACTAGCGTTGCAACGGAGTAAACCACTGAGTGCACAATCATCTTGTAAGGCTATAAGCTCGAACAGTTATAGATTGGATCTGTTGTTAGGGTAGAGGTGGTAGGCCGTAACTCCAGCAGGGCTGGAGGCGGCAGTAGTAGGTTAAGACGCCACAACTCCTGGGACCAGGGGCCCCCTATCTCTGGGGGCCGTAGGGAATAAATGATGGAGGCTTCTTCCCAGGGCCTCGGGGCCCCATGTAAAGAAAATGTGTAGCCTCAACTCACATAAGATGGTGAAGGTGATAAATGGGAGGTTGTAAAGGGCTTCACCAGTCCACTGATGGGCCAGCTACATTGACTGCTGGGAGTGAAACCCATCTTTAGCTCTATTTATCATGCGGCAGGAAATGGTCGTCAAGAGAGGGAACATTTAACACTAGAGTCTTGCCTTAAAATATTATACGAGAGAAAACCACGGGACTGGCACAGATATTTTGTAGCTACCTTATTTGCCCTGTGCGAGCTCCCAGTGACCGCACCGGGTTTCGGCATTTCAGTTGTTGTATGGTAGACAGGTACGGGGACCCCTTAATGTCCTTCATGACCTCAGGGTAGACCGAGCGGCCTCAGACTCTGACCGCAGCACGTTGCAGTATATTATAGACCTTCGTAAGGAACTTAGAGAGTACACAGGAATCGCTAGAATAAATGTCGAGGCATCTCAAACCAAATTTTGTACCTATTTTGACCTTAAAGCTAAAGATCGCAGTAAAGAACCAGGCGATGAAGTTATAATTCTTCTCCCGGCCTCGAGTAACAAGCTGCAAATGAGCTGGAAGGGCCATATAAGATCCTCAAGAAGGTAAACCGAGTAAATTATCTGGTAGAGGGCGAACCAAACACTAACTATTCCACATTAACTTGCTTAAAAAATATGTTCGGCGGGCCAATGTTTATAATGCCACCGTGACTGATGATAGCTTGGAGCCGTCTATGCAGTGGGGTGTTTTGTCTTGCGCCAGAGCCGTTGTTGTCGATGAAACTGTATTGAATGTGGAGAAGTCTCCCCACGACCGGGGCATTATCGATCTAGTCCGTGAACTTGGTATATACGCTATTCCCGCTATCCGTTCAGGACAGTCAACCCCTGTAATTTCTGACGATCTACCAAGAGAAAAGGTTGCCTAGGTTAGTAAACTCCTCCATAAATTTTCAGAGGTCTTGTCAGAGGTACTCGGTCATACTAGCACTGTCGTTCACAAGATCAAACTGAACACCACGGCCCCAGTTAGAAGTAGAGAGTATCCGGTGCCAGTTCACTAACGGGATACTTTCAATAAAGAGGTGAACCAACTGCTAGAGCAGGGTATTATACAGCGATCGGAGTCCGAATTTGATTCCCCAGTAGTACAGGTTGAGAAGTCCGATTCAACATACTGACTAACAGTGGACTACCGAATGCTGAATTGTTATGGGAAAGCTTTTCATGGTTGGGATAATCGGATAAAATGCAAGGTAGGAATGATTAAACAGTGTTTTTAAATATTATTTTAGAATTGAATTGGAACAAAGTAACTTGACAACAGTTGAACTCGCCCTATAGCACTAAACATTGATTGAAATATAACGGACACAACGTAACAAAAGTGTAAAAGTACAGCAAAAAGGAATGTAGTATAAGTATAAAGCGTAAGCGTAGTGTAAGCGCCCTCTACCCGATGGCTTCAGCTGATGGAGTCTGTCTGAGCTCTGCCCGATGGCTGCAGCTGATGGAAAGTGTCCGCCCTGGAGTTCAGGTCTACGCCTTGAAATAATATGTGGGAGGACCTTTGTTTATGTGTATGAAGTGGTCCTCCAATAAAGGGACCATTCACCTTTTTGGATCATCTAAAGAGGCGGGGCGTCCTAATACACTGATCTCATTGGTTCACTCACAATTTAGGTCTTTAACGGATTTTGTTGGCTCCTCCCATCTTACTGTTGACAACATAAGATACCCCTGAGCTAAACAGTGTTATTGGATCTAGTCCATACGATTGCTGACATACGGAGTTTTACAGGGTGCGCAAATGGCCCTCAACTCGTCAACGTCTCCTACGTCATACGATCCACATGGGAACCACCTGTTTCTCTAAACAAACATCGGAGGGGAATTAAAAATATGCAAGGCAAGGGATTTCTTCGTGTAACTTGAGCTATGGTTAACAGGCCTAAGGCCTACACTGTTTCTAGGGGCACACACTACGCAGCTGTTAACGGAGGCTGATCATAACAGAATAGTTTTTCGAAATTCGACGCTGAGCCAGCATTTAATCTCGAAGATGAGTTGCATAGGTTTGCAGGTTCAAAGAACTATTCCGAAATAGACATCACGAAGGCATATCATCAAGTAGATTTAGACTCAGACTCCAGACCGCTTACGGCATTTCCCACCGCTCGTGGGGGAATGGAGTATACTAGGCTGCCTTTTGGCCTATTGACCGCATGTTCTACTTATGCGCGGCTATTGAGAATCGTGCTTGGGAGTGTTAAAAAAGTAACCTACTACTTTGATAACATACTGATTTTCTCAGAGACGTGGAATTCTCACCTAAACACTCTGGACGAAGTTTCCAGTAGACTTGAACGTCACGGTTTGACTGCTAACCCTGGTAAATGTAAGTTTGGTTGTTCAGCGATAAACTATCTGGGATTTGTAATTACTGAGGAGGGATTGTCTCCTCAGAAAGTCAAAGTAACGGCAATTTGAGAGGCAGAGCCTCCGACTTGACAAAAAGGGTTAAGGTCTATGTTAGGATTTATATCCTTTTACATGAAGTTTGTACCAAATCTTGCGTCACTCAACGCGAACCTTACCGATCTACTTAGGAAAGAGGTTAAAGAGCCGCTGGTGCTTGACTTGAAACAGCGAGAAAATTTCAATAAAATAAAATGTGCGTTATCCTCCGACCTAATTCTGAAACTGCCTGATATGGCGAAGACTTTTGTTGTACGCTCGGATAGCTCAGGTACTACAGTCTGTGCGGTCATGCTTCAGTACACCGATCTGCTCCCTTTCCCGGTAGCGTATGCCAGTAGAAAGTTGTCTGTCACCGAGTCCAACTTGTCAACAGTAGAAAGAGAATGCCTAGCGTTAGTTTTTTCAGTGCAAAAATTTTCGGTGTACCTGCTAAGTAAGCCGTTCATACTGGAAGTGAACCTCCCATTTATCACCTTCACCATCTGATGTTAGTTGAGGCTACACATTTTCTTTACATGTAACCCGGAGGCCCTGGGAAGATGCCTCCATCATTTATTCCCTAAGGCTCCCAGAGATAGGGGGCCCCTGGTCCCAGGAGTTGTGGCGTCCTACCATACTACTGCTGCCTCCAGCCCTGCTGGAGTTACGGCCTACCACCTCTACCTTAACAACAGATCCAATTTATAACTGTTCGAGCTAATAGCCTTACAAGATAATTGTGCACTCAGTGGGTTACTCCGTTGCAACGCTAGTCTAAGCCTCTGCTTCAACCAGAATGTTTTGCGAGGGTTCCCAGATGCGACAGACAACCGTCGGCCAATATTGTGGATCAGGAGGCTGCTGGACTTGCCGATAACACCGGGCGCAAAAATGTAGCGGTCACGTAGAAATTCATACGTATGCCTTTTTAGGTTCTCTGCCGCATTGCCAGCTCTACTTGCATATGAAAAGATGCTAGGCAGGTGACTCGTCGCAAAAGCGTCTGTCTATGCAGGTGCAGTTTCAGCTAAGGTTTCTCTCGAGAGAATGGCTTTAACTGAATGGCTTCAACTAGAGATCGACAGAGTGCAGAGATGAGATGAAGCTGAGCAGAGCGATATCCTGCGCCTTGTGGATTCCCAAAGTACCAAAACTGACTAGGAGAGTAGCATGCTTCCATGAAAAATCTGAAAATGAAATGTTAGCAATTGTTGAGAAGGCATCTTGGACTGATTCGTCGACCCTAGCTAGGTTTTTAGCGTTTAGATATGCGGGAGCAACGCACAGCAGGTACTGTTGTTTGGGGAATGGTGAAGCCGTTTTCCAGTAGGGTGAGGGCTTGGTGTGTCTCAAGTACGCTCAGTCAAGAGGTCATCAATTTAGGTTGTCAATTTTGGCTTCAAGTGGTTCTGGGATGGCTTGGAGTGAGATGAGTGCGCCGAGAACAGTACTACGTTCGGCAGACGCGATTTTTATGTCAGGGATGACCTCGCGGAAAAGAGTCTATTTGATCTCCTTGGAGGCAATGTCTGTATGGTTAACGTGTGTCAACTCACGTTGTTGCCCAGTTATATCAAGCCTACTTGCTTCAATTTTTCTCGTAGGTCGCGGTAGTTTGTTGAAACTGCCCCTGCCCCCCTCCACCGTGCGTGGCTTTATCCATGCACCAAATATTTAACTCTAAAACGGCACTTCGCGCTGTTTGGCCGACGCCAAGGGAAAAGAAGATGGGCCCCATGGGGTCCTCCTGTTGGATACCAGTTACAGCAAGGATTGTTTCATATCCAAAAAACAACATAGGAGGTTCCGAATATGCCCGGAAATAGGAGTCGATACATAATGGGAGTGCACCCGCGGGCAGCTTGCGAGAAAACGTTGCGCCGAATACTGTTGAACGCTTTCTTCAAATGCATTTTTTGAGCAATGCGATCCGGCAGGGGCGTTGGCGGTGTAGCTGCGCGTAGCGTGCGCAACCGCCTCACAGCCTCAATTGGTGGCAAATTCTAATTGAACGGGACGGAATTGACTGCCTAAACGGTTGGCTAACGGAGCACAAGCAGCCTTTGTTGCTAATCGCTGGAGGGTGTTGCCGACAGCAAAGGGGCGGATTTCGTCGTATTTCTCTGTAAGGTCGGAAAGTGAGGCACCGTAAAACACTTTTCTAGCACAAAGAGGGATGTCGCCCTGAAATGTCAGGTTGACGAATTCTGTGAGAGTTGCGGCAAGACGGACTCCGACACTGCCAACATTTTTTGTATTATCGACTCTAAAGCTATGCGGACCAGTACCAGAACCCCGTGGAGAAGACTTGGTGTCCTTCAAGACATCTTCCACAGTAACGATAACCGAAGGTCCAAGATCATCGTCGGGAGGTGCTGGGAGTAGGATAACCAACGGGCTGGGCGGATATTTATCGCGCAATTCCTGTAAGGATTTGGGCAGAAAGGTCTAATGACTCGCTTGAAGAAGTAACACCAACGGCCCCTCGTAGGTCAAAATTGGTAACCTTCGCGTTGGCTGTTGCCTTCAATCGATCATCTCGGTTTTGTATGGCGTTACTACCGGTGGCTTGACCAGCAATGTCCCTAGAGGGCATCACCGGTAAGTTCGCTCTGTGCATGTGTTCCTTCACTTGAAGACAAACACGCGAAGTCAGCGAAGGTTGCTTCGAGTCGCAGAAGTTTGTGTTGGGACGCCGCAAACCTCAACGGCTAAATGGCATGAGTCGGGCCAATGCAAAGGGAGTTCGTTTGCAAATGTAGTTACTTAAGAGTGAATCAAGTGATTCCGCCATACGAATGGTCACGCTTTTTGAGATTGTGTTTAAACCCTTTATGTGGCGCTTATATTTACCTATGTAGTTGTCAAATCAATGGAACTAGCTCCCTTGATGGTTCTGGAGGTTGGGTAGTCGGGGCTCCGCCACAGCAAGGACAATGCTAGGACTCTGCCTTTCTTGCTTTGAGAGCGGTCATTGTTTACGCATAAAAAAGTATAATATTTTGAGGCAAATGGAGCAAGAAAGAAGTTTTTCCTGGTATTAACGCTTATGCATTTTTGACAAGAATATTTGTAATTGTCCGGATCCATTTCGCTGCATAGCACAAAAAAAGGAACCCGATTGCGCTGAAGGGAAGGTTGCTGGTTGAGCAGCATTATAGGTGCCAATAAGGGGAAGAGCAGACTGAGCTGTCTGTAACGGTACGATAGATGCCGCTGCCTGTGCCGTGGTCACCGCACCAGTAGGCAAGTTTGGTTGGCGAGAGAGGTCTCTTTCAGCACCACCACCAGAGCTGTCGACCTAGGTGAGGGACTCCGCATTGACAGCGCCTTGTGGCGCGGTTACGTCTGCATCTCAATGGATGCGCACAGGAGTTACCACAGACCCCTCACTGGTGACCTCGAGACTTCCGGTTGTACCGTGCATAGCTGGTCTGAGTAGTTATAACATGAGCGGCCAAGTTGGTTAGCACAGTTAGCCAGTTATGAAACCGTCGATGGCTTTAGCTCTTAAAACAGCGACAACTGTTATAATTGCACGAACGGCCGCAGCGAGTCAAACATCGCGATGAAGGCGGGGCATTTGAGCAGAAAAATTTAAGATCCAGGGAGGACTACCATAACCATTACGGTCAGACTGCCGTAACCATTAAGGGCAGACTGCCGTAACCATTACGCAAAGGCACAAGAAAAAAACATGTCAAAATCAAAATAAAAAGTTACCCTGAGAATGGTCGAAAATTCCATTAAATGCGCCTTCAAGATCATCTGCGGTCAAAAATGTCATTTGTCGATTTCGATACTCGAGAGGTATCCATTCTGGAAATGTAATAGTGGTCTTTAAAGTGTAGCGAGAAAAATTTAACTCCTTTCATTTGGACGTCACGGTTCTTTAAGACGCAGCAAGTCATTGGTGTAAGAGTTACGATTTGCTAACCTATTTTCCCATGCGGTAAGGCCATAAAAAGGTTTATCCTATCATTGATTTTACCTAGGATCAAGCGCAATGGATGTAAATAGGTTTTCCTATTTGCTACGTCACCAAAAATTAAACAATTTGTATGTTGAGCAGATTTGGAAAAAATGCTCCCGATTCTGGTTTGAAGTAAGCCCCATGTACAAACACTTGAAATTTTCAACGCTCATGACCGTCAACAATAACCCACAGATAACCAAGAAAATAATA
>SDVV010043741.1:0-10224 GCA_016164225.1 Gammarus roeselii
TCATTGCTCACTGACGTTCAACTAGGTTGAGAACACAACCTAATCAATCATTGCTCACTGACGTTCAACTAGGTTGAGAACACAACCTAATCAATCATTGCTCACTGACGTTCAACTAGGTTGAGAACACAACATAATCAATCATTGCTCACTGACGTTCAACTAGGTTGAGAACACAACCTAATCATTAATACTCGCTCCGGAAATCTATCCAAAAAAAATGCTTCACTCGTTGTAGCATTGATCAGGATAGTAGAATCCCTCCGATCTAACAACTGGCAACATTTTTTTTCTTGAAGAGTTTGAGGTACTTCTTGGAAGTTTATCATCGACGGGATGGTGCTTCTTCTCACTGCTCGAACGAGTGCCTCGCATTTTGATCGGACGAAATATCTGGTGAGAGGAATCAACCGCCGAACGAACCAGCCTTAGCCCGCTCATGGCCCTTGTCCACGAACGAAAGTCATGGGCAATCGAATATCTGACAAAACTGCTAGGCAAAGTCGACAGAAATAAGCAAGGAAAAAATCGACGTGCAGCTGCAAGCTTCATCTAAGGTGTTCAGATCTGAGCTCATAAGAATATGTTCCATTTCGTTGCTGAATTTGAATTTGTGCCCCTTCATGCAGTAAAAGTGGCATGTGATTTTAATTCTATAAGGCTTGAAGCATTGAAAATACTAAAAAACATGCAGGGAATTTTATTACAATGATCTCAAAATTCGTTACCCACTATACACTTTCATTCAAAGATACTATTTTGCAAACGAAATTCTTGATCAAGCTTATTCCACATTTGAAAATGATGAATATTTTCTAGTGTTGTTCCCATCATAGTTGTGTTACCTTCCTTCTAACAGTGCTGCGAAGCCCTACCTCCGTAAACAACAATTACCTCCCTCACTACGGAACATAAAGTTTCATAACCAATTAACAACACTTGTTTTTCCCCTCCTTAATTAGCGCGAACACCGAAAAGAATGCTCTTCACTCGCTCAAAAATAAAGTTACAAGGGATGTTCTCGAGAAATCATTGGTCATCAAAAATGGATTCATTTTTAAGTGTAGCAATTTTATTAGATGAGGTTTCTGGGTTGCGCTTACTAATTTCCTAGGAATGCGATGTACATTGTATAAAAAGAGAATAACGAATAACATTTTTTTTGTGCCACATTTTATAGGAATATGCAAAAAAAAATGACTGAAGTGGTGGAACTGTCTGTTTGTTTTGGATTTGAAGTAGTAAGAAACATATACTTTATGCATTCATGTAACATAGTTAGACAAAACATGCTGTGCATTGTGTCAAGGTCGCGGTACATCCAAGTTTAGAGTAAAAACCAAAGTTCTGAAACATCAAAGGATTGTGGATGAACTTATATGATCGAAGTGTTTATCAGCAATTAATTTTTTTATGGGTGGAGTGCTGTAGAAAGTATCTTCCAAAGCCTTATCGTGTACATGCAACTATACTGACCAGCAAACCTATGAATTTGAAGAACCCCCAAAAAAATGCGGGATTCTGTTAACGATTGCTTATTCTGTGAAGAAGCTGTTATCTGATAAATGCTCTCTAATGTATCATACTGTTAGGAAGCAGTTATCTGATAAATGCTCTCTAATGTATCATACTGTAAGGAAGCAGTTATCTGATAAATGCTTTCTAATGTATCTTACTGTGAGGAAGCAGTTACCTGATAAATGCTCCCTAATGTTGCTTACTGTGAGGGAGGAGTTACCTAATAAATGCTCCCTAATGTAGATTACTGCGAGGGAGCAGTTACCTGATAAATGCTCCCTAATGTAGCTTACTGTGAGGGAGCAGTTAGCTGATCAATGCTCCCTAATGTAGCTTACTATGAATGAGCAGTTACCTGATAAATGCCCCTTAGTGTAGCTTACTGTGAAGGAGCAGTTACCTGATAAATGCTCCCTAATGTGCCATACTGTGAGGGAGCAGTTATCTGATAAATGCTCCCTAATGTAGCTCACTGTGAGGGAGCAGTTACCTGATAAATGCTCCCTAATGTAGCTTACTGTGGGGAAGCAGTTACCTGATCAATGCTCCCTAATGTAGCTTTCTATGAATGAGCAGTTACCTGATAAATGCTCCCTAATTATGTACCATCAGTGCTGTAGCGTACTTATGAGCTTTTCCTAGCTAAAATTCCAAAATTTCTGCAATGCGATTTGTGTAATTGTGAATGGATTAACATACTGCCGTTCCGACGTATATGTCTGTCAGTACATACCCACACAGATAGAATCTCGTTGAGGGGACACTGTACGTAAGTAATTTAAAAGTGAGATGTTGATAGCACTTATATATCATTTAATTGCACACGCACAACACACGGTTGCCAAGAAGGTGTATATCATTTTTTGAATCACGATCAACAGTGCAATAACAGTCGGAAAAGTAGCAAGCGGTAGCAGACCAAACAACGTGAGTTGGTAATAAGGCATAAGCTTATTAGGTCACTCGTTTGCAGGCCCAAGACAGCCAACAGTATCGTTAGTTGGACCGTAGGAAGGCATGGGCTTATCAGGTATCTCTCTAGCAAGCAGAAGGAAGAATACAGTAACTTAAGTTGGACCGTAGTAAGACATGGGCGTATGAAATCTATCTCTCTTGCAGGCACAAGGCAACAAACTGTAACGTGAGTTGGACAGTGGTAAGGTATCGGCTTCTTAGGGCTCTCTCTTGCAGGAACAAGGCAGAAAACAGTAACTTGAGTTGGTGCGTAGTAAGGCATGGATTTCTTTGTGCTTTCTCTTGCATGCCCAAGGCAGCAAACAGTAACTTGAGTTGGACCATAGTGAGGCATGCACTTCATAGGTTTTCCTCTTGCAGCAAACAGTAACTTGAGCTGTACCGTAGTAGGGCATAGACTTTTTTGGGCTCTCTCTTGCAGGCCCGAAGCGGCCAACAGTAACTTGAGTTGTACCGTAGTGAGGCATGGATTATTTAGGGCCCACTCATGCAGGCCCAAGGTGGCCAACAGTAACTTGAGTTGTACCGTAGTAAGGCATGGCCTTTTTAGGGCTCTCTCTTGCAGGCCCAAGGCGGCCAACAGTAACTTGAGTTGGGCCGTAGTAAGGCATGGACTTTTTAGGTCTCTCTCATGCAGGCCCAAGGCGGCCAACAGTAACATGAGTTGGGCCGTCGTGAGGAATGGACTTTTTAGGGCTCTCTCTTGCAGGCCCAAGGCGGCCAACAATAACTTGAGTTGTACCGTAGGAAGGCATGGACTTTCTAGAGCTTTTTCTTACAGGCCCAAGGCAGCAAACAGTAACATGAGTTGGGCCGTAGTACGACATGGACTTTTTAGAGCTCTCTCTTGGAGCCCAAGGCAGTAAACAGTAACATATGCTGGGCAGTAGTAAGGCATGGACATTTTAGAGCTCTCTCTTGGAGCCCAAGGCAGCAAACAGTAACATGAGTTGGGCCGTAGTATGGCCTGGACTTTTTAGAGCTCTCTCTTGCAGGCCCAAGGCAGCCAGTAACATGAGTTGGGCCGTAGTTGGACGTGGTTTCGTTAGGCAATCGTTTAGCAGGAGCGAGTAGCGATGCTGGAACGTAGTAGGCCTCTCATTAACCGGCCTAGGCTATCAACCACTCACCATAACTTATTGGGAGGAGAAGAAACATCAACCTCATGAGGTCAGGGGAGCTTAAACATGTCATAAATAGAGCGGACTAGATGTGAACAAATCTGAGCGAGTTTACGACTAGGTGAACTTGGTGAACCTGAATGGTGGACAATATCTAGGATATGAGAAACAGCCACAATAACTTATGAACATGAGAGCCTCACGCACATGTGCTTACCGGGAGACTGAAGTGAATTGAGAAGTTAAAGGACGTTCGCTTAGATCCGTTTATACGGCAACGCAATTAGAAGGAAGAGTTGAAATTGCCCTAGACTTCTCGAGTCCGCTGGACCATGACAATCTCAACATCGTCTCCATAAACCCATTGTTTTCTGCAGTTCTCAATATTTCTCAGGAAAAATGTAGTGCACGCGAGGCAAACGTCCTTAAACAAGTGTATGGAAACAATTACTTGTGCCGTCCTGGCTTAATTAGCTGAAAAAATCAAGCAATGCACAATATCAATGAAGTTATTGGCAGAATACAGTCGCATCGCTCACCCGAGCGGTGAGTTCTCTTCTCTTCCCACTACTTTTCGCTCAACTGTGACTGCATGCCGGATGCTGATCTGGAACAGGCTTCACTGGAGCGGCCTCAGCGCCGATAGCGGAAAAGAAGCGACTGCAGCGGCACAAGCGGCAATCGTAGATACTGCAGCTCAGCTTTTGGCCAACAGTTTCGTCTGCAGTGCGTTAGCGAGATGACCACAGCGGTGCTGTTCGGTGCTGTTCCCATTGAAGCCGTGTTAGCCTTCATCTGCGCATAAATATATGTATCATTGTTTTGATAGATTTGCTATCAAGAACTGATCTTTTCTCTTGGCATATCAGTTCGGAGTCAAAACATTGAATTACCCTTCAACACACAAAAAATATACTAATAAATCTAGTATGATTCCCTAATTCTGGTAATCTCGTCCATATCATGAAGTATAATATTTGGGTGGAAAAAAATTAAATCCTTATGCAAAACGCATAGAAATCCTGGATTTAATATTACCTAAAATCATACTAGGAATAAGGCTTCATCTTATTCTCGTTCTTTGTTTATATGACCATAATCGTGTGCCATTTTCTCTCTAGTTATTAAGTCGTGTTTTTAATAGAACCATCCATGGGAGGAAATAATGCAAAGCTGACTTTCAGCCTGCCTTTGTTGGGTTATAATGATGTTGCCGTCATCAGTTAGTTAGGAGGCCATATTGTGGAGAATGTTCATTCAGTCGGTGTATGATTTGACATTTCTTTTATAGCAAAGAAAGTTAACAAGTATTTCTCGCGAAAGATCGACATGACAACGGCCCATTAACAAGTTGATATTGATACCAGAATCCCAACATACCGCTTTTCCGTCGTGTATGCCTGCCTGCTCGACAGGTCATATTTTTTCAGCTGATATTGAAAGTAATTCTTTACAATGATGATATTTACCTCCTACTTGCCTAAGTATCACAATCACCGCCAACAGTTGATGTTGATCCTCGCTCAACGAGGTCTAATCCATAATAATTTGGCAAACAGCGAGCAACGAACAGCAACACAGCCAAGGGTCGGTCTGCGTGCCAATATGGCCCTTACCGTGTTATCAAGGAGACTCGGCTTCAGCAACAATATCATTAAGCGGTGTTTAATGGTAGCGTATACTCCGGCCAGACACCGCGCCATTGGCAGTGTACAAGTCTAACACGACAACAACAAGGATATTGGCCCAAACTAGGTTGACTTTTGATAGCAAGAGGATTAGTTCTGAAGTAGAACGTCTGAGAGAGCTTCATGTGCAATTTCTGTTTTAAAAACATCAAGAAATGGAACGGTTTAGCTATTTATCGGCGATTTATGAAGAACTTATCGAACCGAGACTTAAACGTTTCGATTGTATTGCTGTTTACCACCTTTGCTGGAAGTTTGTTCTATTCTTCGAGTACTCTATACGTTAAAAATTGCTCGTGATGTCGAGTGAGAAACGTTTCTCAACGATTTGGTATCCATTGTTCCTAGTCACTCCATTCGTAAAAAAAAGGCTCGCTTGATCGATGTTTTTCTTACCCGTCATAATCTTCCACTCTACAATCATGTCGCCTCTGACTTTACGTTTCTCTAGCTAATAAAGACAGAGTTCATGTAGCCTGTATTCATACGGTTTATTCCGCAGCAAAGGGATGAGTTTGGTAGCTCTGCGTTGAACCTTCTCTAATTTAATAACGTCTTTTCTAAGATACAGAGACCAAAATTGAACGGAATACTCAAGATGCGGTCTAACAAATGCATTGTATAACTTGAACATACTGTCTTTGTTTTTGTACGAGATAGTGCGCGATATCATACCTAGCATTTTGTTGCCATTCATGGCGACATCTTTACATTGCCTGCTACTTTTTAAGTCGTTACTAATGATGACACCTACATTTCTCTCTTCGGTGTGACAGGAATGAGTTTCTTTCCGGACATTGAATAGTCATGTTTGAGGTTATGAAGACCTATGTGCATAACTTTACATTTGACTACATTAAACTTCATTAGCCACTTTTCTGACCAATCAAAAATTTTGTACAAGTCTAGTTGGATCTGCTGACACACTAATTCATTTTGAACTCTTCCTCCTACCTTAGTGCCGTCTGCAAACTTGCTAATGTTTGAGAATACGTTGCTATCGAGGTCATTAGTGAATATTGTAAAGAGAACTGGACCTAACACGGATCCTTGAGGCACGCTGCTTGTGACATTACTTCAGGTGTAGGAAGCTCCGTTAAGTACAACTCGCTGCCGTCGGTCCGTAAGCCAGCATTTTATCCCGTTATTAAGCTCACCTCGAATACCGATGCTGTGCAATTTACCAACTAGGCGCTTGTTGAGGACTTTATCAAATGCCCTTTGGATGTCAAGGTAAATGATATCTATTGCAAGTTTTGTGTCATGGATTTCAATTATATTCTTGAAAAGAAGTACCAGGTTCGTATGACAGGAACGGTGATGTCTAAAGCCATACTGAGAGTCGCCAATCAGTTTATTTGATTATAGAGTTCTGTAATTTTATCCGTTATCATCGTTTCCATCAATTAGCCAATGACTGAGGTGAGACTAACTGGACGGTAATTGCCCCGAGACACTTTTTCTCCCTTGTTTAAAAAATTGGGATAACATTGGCTCTTTTCATTTAGAGGGACAGGTGCCATTTGTGATAGATTGCGTGAAAATGTTTGATAAATGTTAAGCGATTTCGTTTCTAGTCTCCTATAGAATAAGCTATTAAACAAGTTCTATTTCCCTATTGCACGAATTGTGTAAATATTGTGAACAATCGTGATACGGCCCTAAATCAGTATTGAGTTTCCGGCACCCAAGCCCCCCCTACCTCCTATCTTTGTTAAAGACTGGTCATGAAACACTGGACTTTTATGAGCGACATTTAATTTTAATGCAATTAACCCGACAGAGTGTCTGGTTTAATTGACAGTTTTTGATCCGGAAGAGACGAGAGATTCGATATTGCTAATAACGAAGCATCTGCCGAGGCGTCAGTACATTTTAACGATCCGACGGTCATGATTTGAAGCGTGACGGGCTGTTTTTAATTAAGGATGATGCTACTCTGCTAGCATTACAGGATACAGGTGGTTGCTAAATTATTGTCATTGAAACATCGACGCTCAAATGAATTTCGGTTGAGTTCTTTCCGGAAATATAACATTTATTAATTAATTTGCGTCGTCATGGTTGAGATTGCATGTGGCGGCAAATTGAGTTACAAAAATCGCTTTATCCGGATTTTGGGCGGTCCGTGGATGACTTTGTTGAATGGTGTCGTACGTAGCTATGGTGCTGTAAATGATTCTGAGCGAAAAGACGTGCTTTATTTTAGGATATCACTGTATTGCAAATGAATGTGTCGAAGCTATCCCACTTCATATGTGGTGTAAATAGTTGTTGGGAAAACAGGTGGTTTAGTAGAGACCTATCGCGACGAAGATAACAATAAACCCTTCTCAAGTGAGTTGAATGTAAACCCAATTAAACATAATCTTAGACTGTTCTAATCGAGTTGACTACAAATTCTTCTTAGCCTTGTTAACTACGTTACATTCTCAACTGAGTAACAAAAAGCCCTTCTTGACTTAGAACCTTTCATCCATCTAACATGAGTTAGCCACAATCCATTCGGATTTGATTCAACCCCAAAACCTTCTCCACTGACTTGACCACTATCCCACCTCAGCAAGAGGATCCGACCTGGTGTATGTGTCTGTGTCTATGCCTTCTCATCAAGGAAAACCACAAATTTCCCTCCAAACAATTTGTTTATTGATTTTCCTTCCCATGTATTCAACATAGCGAAAATCTCACAAATAAACGGGCATGACGAACATACATTTTTCACCGACCTATTCAAATGAACAACATTGTTTTAATATTGCATGTGAGTTCCTGTGAACAAAAAAAATCAAACGTGTCACTCTATTCGAACGATCTACAATTATTCAACTGCCAAGGAGCTATGAATTAGATTTGCACAATGACAATAAGGAACTTTCGACAGGGAATTTCGTACTTTTTTCCGCTGTTCTACACTTTGTAATTTCTCTTCACCTGGTTGATTGAAAATTTTCATAATAAATTTACATACACGTGCGGTTTGTCGATGATTGAAAAATAAATTTAAATTTCGTTCGAATTATGAAAACATAACTGACATGCTCGCATGATACGGTTGACATGCTCGCGTGATCTCGCTTCAACATCAACAAGTTGTCGCAACCCTCTCGATTGTTGAGTGTTTTGGAGAAGGAATGTTTTCAATGAAAGGATTGTTGAGCAATCAGCGATGAACGAATGCAGGATGATCATAAAAAATACTGTTTTGCAGATTAAGGAACTGCACTGATTATAATATTCTACAATCCTAAGAAAAATACGAAAAAAAAAACTGATATAAACAAATTCAATGTGTATGTAATTGTGACGGCTGCCACTCTGCCAATGAACCATTGTCTTCGTACCTCGCCTTGGGGCCTCTTCTGCTCATTTGATGGGAGTGCTGCAATTTGCTCTTCTTGACTTTATTCCGCAATGGCAGGCACAATGGAGTCAATTTCACGAAGTGGGCGGCTGTTTTTCTGTCTTGTCCGCTCGTTTTTCAGGTCCGACACTGAAATCTTATTTGCCACTTCATTTCCTGTTGGTAATTCAAAGTGCAACCTTCTGGATCATCGGTCGCGATTTGATGCCGATCTCGCACCACACACAAAAAGAAACGAAATTCAAGTTAAAACATATGGGGGGTCAAATATTTGTCAAATACAACAGGGCTCCTATTATTAGCTCATTGAAGTTAACGGTGCAGAGTTCCTCCGATGAAGTGTACAAGATAGATGTCTTTGAGGAAAAAAACATTGTTTAGTCTACGGTGTTAGGCCTGATATTTCACTAACTGCCTTATATTACTGAGTTTTCAATGCCAGAAATAGACAATATCATTGGTAATGAAGGATAATTTGAGCAAAGTAACCAACCGTCATCAGTAAAGTTACTCTATACTCAGTTCACAAGGCGTTAGCTGCAATGCCGTTATGTTTGTTGTCATGTCTGATCATTCTATTCCAAAGCAGCTACTAAACTGTGGTGTAAAAATCATCGCATTGAATGTCAACTCAATAATGACTGAATTAACGGG
Source organism: Gammarus roeselii (assembly GCA_016164225.1). Lineage (NCBI taxonomy): Eukaryota > Metazoa > Arthropoda > Malacostraca > Amphipoda > Gammaridae > Gammarus > Gammarus roeselii. Next base: position 9,321 of record SDVV010043741.1, read on the forward strand.
GACAGATTAAGTCGGTATAACTAATAAATGGTTATAAGAACCTCGGAATTTACTTACCGAACTGTACTACTCGAACATAGACGCAACACGTATATATTCTTAGTCATTATTGACATCAAATGATTAATTACGTTCGCTCAAAATCATTCATCATTGTTAGAGTAAATGAAACATAATAGACCGTCATAGCAATCACTGATTTCAACGTGTCCAAAAATTAGAGCAACATACTTGACGTATTATAAATGTTTTCCCAAAGGGAAAATTGACTGATCTCGAAATATTCACACAGGATCAATTTCCTGATTTTGATCAATTCGCTCAGGATCGATTAATGTCTATGGATCTAATCCCACAGGGTAAGTTTACCAATCTCCATCACATCAGTTAGTTGGAACAAGGTGTGAAAAGGGGAGCAGGTAATCAATCTTCTAAATTCCTTTGCCGTAAATTTGTAGACAAAGATTTCCGTTTCTCCTGCTCGAAATACCGTAAGTATCAGGACAAGGTACTTTTTCTCCACTACACGCAGGGCTTGAAAGTTTTTGATCGCGACATAAGTTACCACGGAGAACCTAAGGAACTTCGCACTGAACCTTCTTTTCTCTTAATTATTGCGAGAGGAACATTCACGTTCGAATTGAAGAAACACATCACAATAAGTGGAATAAAAGTATATAATGATCGATAGGCAAAGATATAACAAGCATCGGCATCATGAGGAGTGTAGGCTGTCAAAGTTCCATCTAGGTCAGACAAATCTGTCACGTTATTTGCAACATATTACATGTTGCACTCGGCCCCACGCATATACGTCATCTGTATGCAAGATATAACCTCAGCTGTTTCAACAAAAGGAAAAAAAATCCGCGAGAAATTACTGCATCTCAACAGCCTTTGCCAG
>SDVV010043742.1:0-10224 GCA_016164225.1 Gammarus roeselii
TATATATATCTGTAAATATATTTTGCGTGGTTTAAAATTATTAGGTTATTAATCATCACACGAGCCGGACAAGCGATGCAGTATGGCATTTGGATAACAATGCTTGTTCTCAAACCTTAATTGATCGAAATTATTACATCCAAGCAATTGGCCGCACTTTAAAGGCACTTCGTAGTGATAGCTAAAGGTTATACATAGATTTGATTACAGCGTTCAGGAACAAAAACTTGAAAGTATAGGAGCGTGGATACCTTGCTTGAGGTCTATGCTAAGTAAAGAATCAAGCATGATAAATGGCATGAGTGGGGAAAAGGATAGTACGAATATAGAAACACATAAATAAAGAACGCAAGAACCAAATTGAAGTCGTCGCTGGAAATTAGCGATGCGCCCGAATAACGTGCTAGTCCCCACCACAGAAAAACTAGACTAAATTTAAATAGTGACAGGGCATTCTCGCGCGTTGGAATCAGTCCTTCTGACTCCAATTAGCCAAACTAACCTAGCACAAGAGACCAAGGGCCCTTGCTAGCCTATTTGGAGATGTGACAGCAAGATATTGAGCACGTTTTTTCCTGTTGGATCATGTCCAGAGTAGCACTCACGTTCTGAACGATGCACCCCACCACTACATACAATATTATAATAACAAGTATAAGACACATAAAATCTACAATCCAGACACTAATCCTAAAGATCAGGTTAATTAGGCTAGGCCTGATAAAATCTTGCCTTCCACAATGAAGTTGCACGCCAAACAGGCTGAATGATTACTTCTTGCCAGTCTGCTACACACGATCGCATAAAGACATTTAAAATTCCTACATCAACACGGGCATCGTTGCGAACAGCACGCAAACTCAATTAAGATGGATCAACTTGCCAACATTCAAAGAGAAATAATAAGGGGGTAAACTGGTCAGCAAAGAGCAGCTAACAGCAATATGAAAGTAGGGCAAATTATTGCATACTAATTTCTGACGGCAGCTGCATTGGTACCAGCATCCAAAATAAGCTGTGCCAACTCGATCTTAGAGCAGTTTCATGTTAATAGTGTGAACTACTTCTCTGTTACTGTAGACGGCAACTAGTTCATATAATTTGGTTATATTGTAGTACAGTGCCAGCATAAGATAAGTTTAGGGACATGAACAGCAGCAAACGAAACCAAATCAAGTAGACTACACCACGAGCATGCACTATTGGTAAGGAAGAATTTAGCACCACCTAATTCAATTCCTTTTGTCCTCTTTCTTCGATTTTCTATGCGCTTCCTTTTTCTGAGAGCCCGAAAATATTTTAGGCATTTTTACCTGAAAACATCTGAAAAACGAAGATTTAGCCGAAATGCGACCTTCTGCATCATTGAGGTAAGTGAAAGATTCAAAGCTAGAACTACTGCTGCAACGATTCACTTGGATTTGTGCATCTGCACCAGACGATGTTCCAACACGGTCGTTCCTTAAAGCATGTCCCGGATGCCTGTCCAGCTGCGTGGTGTCAGGAGGAAAAGGATGATTGCCACGTCTAAGCAAGCCCTTCTTATCACTGTGAACTGGGACAGCCTCTCTTAATTGCCTGCTCTCGGCTCTAGCTGCAGTATGGCGACCAGTTGCAAAACCAGCAACGGGTCGTTTGTTTGCAGTATGGGTGCCCGCCCTGGCATCAGTGTGGGTGCCCGCCCTGGCATCAGTGTGGGTGCCCGCCCCGGCATCAGTGTGGGTGCCCGCCCTGGCATCAGTGTGGGTGCCCGCCCTGGCATCAGTGTGGGTGCCCGCCCTGGCATCAGTGTGGGTGCCCGCCCTGGCATTGTTTGCAGCGTTAGAGCCGTCCCAAGCAGCGCCGCTGTTCTGTTTGCCGCAATCTGAATTGACTATTACATGGGCTGGATGAGTCGAGTCGGCAAGTTCCCAGGGTGCAAAAGGATCTTCGGATTGTTCATCACCAAGGGGTCGCTTTTTTGTAGCGCTGGTGCCAGCCCTGGCGTTGTTGGCAGCGTTGAAGCTGTCCGTGGTAGCGTCGCGGTTCCTACCACCCACATCGTAATTGAGTATTCCAGAGGCTGGGTAAGTCGAGTCAAAAACATGTTCCGAGGGTGCAAAAAGGTTCTCGGTTTGTTCATCTCCTTGATAACCTGATCTCTTTTTCCGTGACAGATGCACTCTTTCATCTGTGGGTCTTGCTGAGGATGTGTCCCTTAGAGGATGATCCCCAACCCCTCTTCTTGTTTTGGTCTCAGATCCTGCTCCAATTGTCTTATGATCGACTGTACTCAAGCCTGCGTTAGGGTCAATGGTCGATTCTGTACATGGAGCTACACTGCCACGGGGTCTGGCAACATCCTCAGGCGGTGGTGGTGGAGGAGGGGGTAAAAGGCGGCCTTGCAGTTCAACAAGCTTTTCCATTTCCCTCTTACAATCTTCCTCTGTAGCCTTTGGCGTGCAATCGAGCCACTCAATCGTGTCATCGCAGAGCTTGATGAATTTCTGCTTCAATTCTTCACTTTTACTGTCATGGACACTGAGCACTTGAATGAGAGGCTTGTTTCGGAAGCAGTGAGCCTCCAATTCACTCAGTGAAACGAGCCGCCTCTTCTCCTTCTCCTCGTCTACACAGAACTTTTTCTCTTGCTTGCACATCTCAGTCAAGTGCTCTTCTGACTTCAGACTATGATGATCAGTGGGCAACGCATAGCGGTGTGCCCCAATGACCATCTCCCCATCAAATACACCACTGCCATCAATACTGAAAAGTAACTCTGATTCAAGGGGCTCATACCAGTCACTCAAGTTCACTGAAGCAATGAGCTGGCGAGACAGCTTGTCTTTGCTCTCAAAATCAAACAAGCTCTCAAATAAACAATATTGTGCATTGAATTCTTCTATTGTTAAGATATTGAAACTTTTTTCTGTTTCAAAACTATTTTGGTGGAATACGATCTTCTGGCAGTGTTCACTTTCCATCACGAATGCGCGGGCGCTGACCTCTCGTACAGCAACATCAGGCACGGAGGGTTCCTTCCCCAGCAGCGCGGCCTTGATGGCAGCTCCGTGTGCCACGGCCTCATCGGGGTTCACAGACTTATCCAAACCCTTGCCCATGACGTTAATAAGCAATTCCTGAACGTAAGGAATGCGAGTTGAACCACCCACTAGAACGACCCTATTGAATTGCTCACACTCCTGTTTGGACCACAGCAGTATTTCGGTCAGAACACTGATCAACGAGCGTTCGAGGTCGTCGTGGCACAGGCCAACAAAAAGGTCTCGAGAAATGGAAGACTCCAGATCAGTGTTCATTGCAAGACAATCCAGTTGGATCCTTCCAGTGGGCAGCAGAGAGAGAGTGTGCTTCAGCTTTTCACAGACCAACCGCAGCCTCTCGGACGCTTTATTTCCAGAAATGTAGTGGTTGCTCGTTTCCAAGAACTCTTTCTCAAAATGTATCACTAGTTGCTGGTCCAAGTCTATACCCCCAAACGAAGTATTTCCACACGTCTTCAGTACCGTGATCCCCCTGTTGCCCTCCATCCTGATGATGGAGACGTCCAGGGTGCCCCCGCCCAGGTCTGCTAGGCAAATAGTCTCGTCAGTGGGCCCCTTGTTGTCCCTGTAGGCGAGAGCTGCCGCCGTGGGTTCGTTGATCAGCCCCAGCACGTTCAGACCCGCTATGACCCCCGCGTCCTTGGTTGCTTGACGCTGGGCATTGTTGAAGTGTGCCGGCACAGAGATCACCGCATCTTTCACTTTGCACTGCAAGTGGGACACTGCAATACGCTTCATCTTAGTTAGAAGCATTGCCGTTACTTGTTCTGGATACAAAGGCTCCTTATTCCCTTTATAGGATACTTCAATAAATGTTTTTCCTCCGTTGTCCTTCTTCACAGTAAATGGAAATGTTTTCTTAATATCCTGCAATGAAGGATCATCAAACCTCCTCCCGATGATCCGCTTCACCCCATAGACGGTGTTGGCCGGGTTAAGAGCCATCTGGCTCTTAGCATCCTCTCCAATAATCCTCTCCGTCTCAGTGAAGGCCACGTAAGAGGGGGTGGTCTTGCTTCCCCGTTCATTCTCAATGATTTCCACCTTGCCATCGCGGAGCACTGCCACACAGCACTTCCACGTCCCCAGGTCGATGCCGATGGCTGGGCCGAGACTGTCATCTTGATTGTAGCCCCTCATGACGCCGTGCAGCGCAGGCCCGTCGCGCCTGCACAAAAGGCGTACTTTAGCGTAGGCCGGGAAATGAATCCGTTGATGGTAGGCAGGAAACAGCAGTGTCTCATTCGTTGAGAGGATAATTTTCAATTGGAGCTTCAGCGTTCCTTACAAATAACATGGGATTCTTGATCCTCTATAATGGTGTCCGTGACAAGTGCTGTCAATTGGTTGTCTATATTCATCCACACATATAGCACGAACGAATTCACTTCTGTTTCCAATACTTGTTTGTAGATGTGAAACTAATGGAAAGGTAAACCTGTTTACCTAATCTACACTGTTTCGCATTATTCACCTCAAGTGTTCACAGAAGATAAACAAAAAGAATTTTAGCATTGATATCATGATTTTTTTTCTGAAGTGATATAAACAGCCAACTTCAATGCTGCAGCTAAGTATTCAAGAGGTTATGTATGCATCTACTAACTTCTTTTATTTCATTAGTAGCCTTCTGTAAACACGGGAAGTGATACACCGTATGTTTGAACAGCGGCGTTTATGCAACACTGAATGCGACAAAGCAGCCCCATGGAGTTATGGGGGAAATGGGAATAAATAAAAAAGTTTATGAAACAATTGATATGAAAAAGGAATGAGACAAAGTGCAGCATTAGCCGCCAACCGAGTAATCAGATACTGACACTTGGCCAAAATCCCCCAGGAATGCGGATGGTCAATAGCAAGGCGCACCACACACTCATATGCTCTCTCTCACAACATAGCACTTTTGCGCTGAAGGGCCCGGCCAGAACACCCCGCAACACACACTCAGGGTCACGAGTGCGGTCCGAGGATCTGTATTGGCAGCAGGACCCAGCCAGAACACCCCACATCACACACTCAGGGTCAAGAGTGCGGTCCGAGGATCTGTATTGGCAGCAGGGCCAGGCCAGAACACCCCGCGACACACACTCAGGGTCACGAGTGCGGTCCGAGGGCCTGTATTGGCAGCAGGACCCAGCCAGAACACCCCACAACACACACTCAGGGTCACGAGTGCGGTCCGAGGATCTGTATTGACAGCAGGGCCCGGCCAGAACACCCCGCAACACACTCAGGGTCACGAGTGCGGTCCGAGGGCCTGTGTTGGCAGCAGGACCCGGCCAGAACACCCCGCAACACACTCTGGGTCACGAGTGCGGTCCGAGGATCTGTGTTGGCAGCAGGACCCGGCCAGAACACCCCGCAACACACTCTGGGTCACGAGTGCGGTCCGAGGGTCTGTGTCAGCAGCAGGGCCCAGCAGTGGGACTGATTAACCCATAAATGGAGAGTACAAAATGCAAGGGAGTTAGTTACAAAACAAATGAGATTTGAAACAAAGGAATCAAGATTTGAAAAAAGAGCACATCAAATTAAAGAATAAAATGATAGCCAACAAGTAACACTAGGGTTGTGAGAATATTGATTACTTAGCCAGATGGACAAATCAGGAAAACTTTTCTGAAATAAACGAGTAACAAAATAAAGGCGTAATGAGACAAGTGATGAATAAATTCAATACTAGCGGTACAAATCAAGAACCGTACAAGAAGCGGGACAAAGGAAACAACATACATATAAAATTAGGAATGGGTGCCCAGTCACAACATAAGGTTGCACACGAGGTTCTGCTGTCAATACTCACCGAGATGCCGAGAAACAAAGTAACTCCTCTACTTTGAATACCTCGCGCTATAGGAGTAACAAAGGTTGCTATAGCACAGCATGCCAGAGTGCACGACAAGGCAAAACCATGACTGTTGCAGCACAGAAGAGTGAGCCTACAAGCATTAGGCGCTGCTCGCGGTTACGGCGTTGGAGGCCTTGGACGTCAACGTCCGGGCACGGATGGCGTTTCAAGGAAGACCCTCTATCCCCCTTGTCCATGGGCTCGCGGTCAGCGGGGCTTGGCACACCGACAAAACACGAGAGCCCCAACACACTCTACCGTTTTTTACCAAGGGGCAACTAAACCAACCACCGGCGTTCCTTCTCTCTTCGTTCTCCAAGCCAGTGATTTTAAACCCAACCATGATCCCGATTGATACCCATAACCCACCTGCGGGCGTCCTTACGTGCGCCGCATTGGCGCAATCCAGTGCAGATGTGGGACATGGACACTACACAAGACTATGCTCTGGTGTTCACTCAATATAAATATACCACATGGGTGGCACTGCATCAAATGACACCCCACCTATAGCATCAGTAAAGATATCAACAATAACACCGTTCCCCCGCACCAACACCTGACGTCCCCCACTTCTGAGGAGGTCCCTCTCCTGTGCGTCAGGCCGCCTTGCTGGCGAAGGGTCAAGGTTGTGCCCCTTGACCCGGGGCACAACCTATCCTACCCCAGGCTTCACATCTCGCTTTCAACCTGCCACCACCTCGACCCCACGCCCCGTGGCCTCCCCCCCCCATGGCCTCACTCCCACCTCCTGGGCTACCACAACAGCCCCAAGCTAATGCCAAACACCCAAACATGTAACAAATGAGCACAAACGGCATTAGCGGGGAACAAGTCAAGCTGAAACTCTTCTTACGCCAACATCACATTCACATTGCTCTACTCCAGGGAACAAGTCGAGCTGAAACTCTTCTTATGCCAACATCACATTCACATTGCTCTACTCCAGGAAACAAGTCGAGCTGAAACTCTTCTTATGCCAACATCACATTCACATTGCTCTACTCCAGGGAACAAATCGAGCTGAAACTCTTCTTATGCCAACATCACATTCACATTGCTCTACTCCAGGAAACAAGTTGAGCTGAAACTCTTCTTATGCCAACATCACATTCACATTGCCCTACTTCAGGAAACAAGTCAAGCTGAAACTCTTCTTATGCCAACATCACGTTCACATTGCTCTACTCCAGGAATCAAGTCAAGCTGAAACTCTTATTACGCAAACATCACATTCACATTGCCCTACTCCAGGAAACAAGTTGAGCTGAAACTCTTCTTACGCCAACATCACATTCACATTGCTCTACTCCAGGGAACAAGTCTAACCCAAACTCTTCTTACGCCAACATCACATTCACATTGCTCTACTCCAGGGAACAAGTCTAACTCAAACTCTTCTTACGCCAACATCACATTCACATTGCTCTACTCCAGGGAACAAGTCAAGATGAAACTCTTCTCACGCCAACATCACATTCACATTGCCCTACTCCAGGAAACAAGTTGAGCTGAAACTCTTCTTACGCCAACATCACATTCATATCGCCCTACTTCAGGAAACGACACCTACAACATAACTCCATAACACCAAAATTTCCTGAATAATGAACACTTTGCCACAACCGTCCTAGCAAAGATGGTGGGGGACTCATTATTATTGTACTCGCAAAGCTTCAGTTGGTCAACACAACTGCTTTTATTATCACACAAATTCCTCCGACCACACTTTCAAACAACAGTCACTGAACATACAAATTCACAAAACCCAATACAATCAATGTACATCCCTCCATTCAGGTTATGTCTACCTCACTATACAACCTGCCTAGACTACCTAAACACAACCATAAACACCTTCGCTCTAGGTGACTTCAATGAACACAGCCTCTCCTGGCTCACCTTGCAGAGCGGTGACCGGAGGGGCGGTGTTCTCATTGACCAGCTACATACACTCATCACACTAAACAATAGGAACATCCACTTGCAAGCCTTTCAACCGCAACAAACAATCTACTTTCCTAGATGTCTCATCCTTTTCTCCAAATCTTGCTCTGACCACCTCCCAATAGTCATTAATTATCTACTTCAATCCCCAATAAGCCCCCTTATACTTATCATTCTTACAAGAGAACAGACTGGGGTGGATACACAGCATCAAAAGAAGCCGCATAACCACACTTAGACATTGCCCAATACACATTCATCAACTTCCTTCTACACAGTTCCATGACAGGTCCTCATAAACAATATACCCAAAACACACATCCATCCAAACTGCAAATGGCTAGTTAATTTAGTCTTCGGGCAGACATGCACACACCGGACTACAATAACAAGCCATCTTGAACCAGCCACTTCCCCAATGGTGTCTTGCAGGGCTCTGTGCTTTCCTCTTCCTTTGCAATGCCTTAAAAAACGACCTGCTCATTCCAACAGAACCTAACACCCACATCAGCTCATATGCGGACATGTATCTCAATAATCACACAACACAGCAAAAACAAGACAGCAGCTGCAAACCTCCAGCAGCACCCAAACTCTCTCAAGTATGGTTGCTGGACAACAGAATGAAAATGTCCGCAAGCAAGTCATCCCTCACGGTATTAATGCCAGATAACAGTGAACACTGCATCAGCCCTCATGGTATGCTCAACAACGCTCCCATACTCCACAGTCACATTACAACTATCCGTGGAGTAACTTATGACTCGGAGATGACGTCCAAGCCTCACAAAAACTACATGAGAACAAAAGCCAGACCTGGACTGAATGTGGCCCATATACTCAACACAACCACATACAGCTACTCCCAGGAATCAATTAAAACACTATACAAACAATTCATCAGACTCGTAATCAAGTACGCCAACTTTGTTTGGTCCTCGGATTTTGCACCCGCACGTATTAACTCCTGCAAAGGATACAGACCACGGTCTTGGGCATCGCAATGGGCTGTACAGAGACCACTTCATCATCTTGCTATGAGAGGGACCCAATTCTTCAAAAAGATTTCAGACCTGGCACATCCTGGCACAACCTATTGAACCCTCGTCCAACCAACCAACAACTACATAACACATCGGCCACACACTTTGGTTCCCTATACGCGACCAATACTGACCCTGAAGAAGATACATCTATGTACAAACGGATAAAAAAAAGACACTTCAGTGCTCTTGGATTAGATGAACACCGAGTCAACACGGTCTTGCAGAGTCACCTGCCTTCGGTGAATGTGGAGGAGTTGAGGTTGCCCAGGGGTGACAAGATTCACCAGTTGAGGCTGAGGTGCAGGCAGCACACGGTCCTTCAGTTATACCCGAGTAGACTGGGGAATGCCCCTTCCAATCTCAGCTTGCGATGCCCGGATTCACCAGACACGGTGTGACGCTGTGCCCAGCCACCCCGCCTAGCAGGCTGAACCATAACATCACGTCGGTGCGTGATCTGTGGAAGCGCCCGCAAGACAGCACAGCTTCCTCAGGTGTGCAGGCCCAATATGCAGCCTTGCACCTGCTGTAGCACTCCCAACACGCACACGTTGGTGGGTTCTTAGCCCACAGGCTGTGAGCTGGCCGTGGCTCCTCCATCGCAGCCACAACACGTCACGATCAGTTGCAGGAACGCCACAACCAGTAGCAGCCACTCCACAACCAGTTGCAGCCACTCCACAACCAGTTGCAGCCACTCCACAACCAGTTGCAGCCACTCCACAACCAGTTGCAGAAATGCCTCAAGCAGTTTCAGCAACATCACAATTAGTTGCAGCAACACCACAATTAGGGGCAGCAACACCACAACCAGTTGCAGCCACTCCACAACCAGTTGCAGAAATGCCTTGAGCAGTTTCAGCAACACCACAATTAGTTGCAGCAACACCACAATTAGGGGCAGCAACACCACAACCAGTTGAAGCCACTCCACAAGTTGCAGAATTGCCTCAAGCAGTTTCAGCAACACCACAATTAGTTGCAGCAACACCACAATTAGGGGCAGCAACACCACGACCAGTTGCAGCAACACCACAACCAGTTGCAGCAACATTACAACCAGTTGTAGCAACACCGCAAACAGTTTTAGCAATGCCACAGCCTGTTTCAGGAACACCACAACCAGTTGCAGCAACACCACAACCAGTTGCAGCAACACCACAACCAGTTGCAGCAACACCACAACCAGTTGCAGCAACACCACAACCAGTTACAGCAACACCACAACCAGTTGCAGCAACACCACAACCAGTTGCAGCAACACCACAACCAGTTGCAGCAACACCACAACCAGTTGCAGCAACACCACAACCAGTTGCAGCAACACCACAACCAG
>SDVV010043743.1:0-10224 GCA_016164225.1 Gammarus roeselii
TGGGAGGTGGCACAAAGGGACGGTGTCTGGTCACTGACTCGTTTGATTGGATCAACACCTGGCGTGGCACGCTGGGAGGTGGGGCAAAGAGACTGTGTCTGGTCACTGACTCGTTTGATTGGATCAACACCTGGCGTGGCACGCTGGGAGGTGGCACAAAGGGACGGTGTCTGGTCACTGACTCGTTTGATTGGATCAACACCTGGCGTGGCACGCTGGGAGGTGGGGCAAAGAGACTGTGTCTGGTCACTGACTCGTTTGATTGGATCAACACCTGGCGTGGCACGCTGGGAGGTGGCACAAAGGGACGGTGTCTGGTCACTGACTCGTTTGATTGGATCAACACCTGGCGTGGCACGCTGGGAGGTGGCACAAAGGGACGGTGTCTGGTCACTGACTCGTTTGATTGGATCAACACCTGGCGTGGCACGCTGGGAGGTGGGGCAAAGAGACTGTGTCTGGTCACTGACTCGTTTGATTGGATCAACACCTGGCGTGGCACGCTGGGAGGTGGGGCAAGGAGACTGTGTCTGGTCACTGACTCGTTTGATTGGATCAACACCTGGCGTGGCACGCTGGGAGGTGGCACAAAGGGACGGTGTCCAGTTACCGCCTCGCTCGATCGAATCACTTCCAATCCAATCCCGCGGACTGGACGAGTCATGAGGGATCCCCGTTCAGTTTGCGTCAGTTTACGATCTGGTGGACTGGATTCAGAGTGCTAAAATCTGGATTCAGAGGGGTAACAACTGAATTCAGAGTGCGAACAACTGGATTCAGAGGGCTAACAACTGGATTCAGAGTGCGAACAACTGGATTCAGAGTGCGAACAACTGGATTCAGAGGGCTAACAACTGTATTCAGAGTGCAAACAACTGTATTCAGAGTGCAAACAACTGTATTCAGAGTGCTAACAACTGGATTCAGAGTGGTAAGAGCTGGATTCAGAGTGCTAACAGCTGGATTCAGAGTGCTAACAACTGGATTCAGAGAGCTAACAGCTGTATTCCGAGTGCTAACAACTGGATTCAGAGTGCCAACAACTGGATTCAGAGTGCAAACAGCTGTATTCAGAGTGCTAACAACTTGATTCTGAGTGCTAATTGCCTTTTATGATCCTCAACATATGCAAATGCATACGGTATCATGTGCAACAACAAGGTGCCGATACAAATCCTGAGGCATGCTGATACAAATCCCACCCGTTTTCTCTCGAAAGTCTGTTTTTCAATATTATGAGCGGACTCCAAAAAGCCTACCAAAAGAAACGAGTGAGCTTTGAAACTCCAATAATCGTGTGGCCTTCCTTGCCTTTGTAATATCGCAATGGAGGCTGACAATTGACATCTTTTGAAGTATTTATAACATCTTTTGACAGAAACTGCTGCTGTCTCTTTCCTTTTTGTTTATGGATCAGAAAACTTCGATGTTTATGTAATTATTAAATCATCTGAATGTCTGAGTTGACAAGTAGCAAGTGAAATGTTTGGTCCAATATCCGTGGAGTAACCTTGAATTTTCCCGCGAATTTGGTGAAGAGATCAACAATAACCAGTATTTAATGTAGGTTCCTGACGTAAAAAGACTTTATTCGCGGTTCGTCTTTGAGCCAAGTGACCCATAATGTTTGGCTGTGAAATCATTAGAAATAAAATTTAGTCGGACGCACAAATGATGCTATAAATCCATGGAGAAATCATTCCTATTCGTCTTAATTGAAAATGTTTAAATAAAGATACCAAACACAGACCGTCAATATTCCAACAACGTAGCCACAATTAGTGCAGTTAATAGTGATGTTACTACGATCATTTTTTTTTAATTCATTTTCTTTAAGTCCAACTACGAAAGCTTAGAATCTTCTCTGTATCCACTGAACATCTACTTGCAATGTGAATTTTGCAATAAAATAGAATCAATATTTCCCTTATATCCTCCCCTTAAACAACCACTTGTCAAGCAGCTCATAATTAAATACGATTTCAATGGAAAAACTGACGAAAATACCATGAAATAATAAGTAACAAAGAGGTTTGATGTAGTCTTAATTCCTTGAACCAGAGATACTGCTAATTAATTGAACCAGAGATACTAATAACAAAACATTGATTTTTTTTTCACAAACAAACCTTATGGCACAGTGAACAATTGCATTAGGCTCTCGACTTCTGCAACTGACAGTCTATAAGTAGTTTCATTTTAGAGCATGGTTTATATATTATATAGTTTTTTTATGCAATTTGACGTGGACGTCCTTAATCCCAACAGTGCAACGCAACCTGTGCTGCAACTGATAACAATTGTTTTAATAACTCTCCCTCTATTGTGTGGCCCTCCCACGACGTAAGGTGGCGACGAAGAATATCAAACGACAACCATAGGCCTGTTTGAAATTTGGCAGTAATGTGCAGCATTATCTTGTGTTTTCTAAATTAGAAGCATAACATTGTATTCTTAAATAGCTGTAATAACGGGTCAGAGCAGGAACAACTTCCAGAGCCACTAGTTGTTGTTTGCATCAAAACATTTTGCTTCAAAAATTATAACAGTTACCACAGATTGAACGATCAATAGGGAACTTCATCCCTTTCCATCCCTGTATTTTCTCTGAACCCAAACTCAGTCAAATCACAACTTGACTAACTTTATCCAACTTTACCCTCGACGAGTATAGCGCAGAGGAAGTTATTCTCACGACAAACTTTATCCAACTTTACCCTCGACGAGTATAGCGCAGAGGAAGTTATTCTCACGACAAACTTTATCCAACTTTACCCTCGACGAGTATAGCGCAGAGGAAGTTATTCTCAACATGTGGATGGCCTAAGTTGGACGAGGAAATTATGAGCAAATGCGGGATTATTTTGCCTGAGTTACCGCAGTTTGACTAAGAAAACATTCAAGAAGTTGTCGGGTCTTATGGTTGAGCGATCAACTAAGAGAAATGAAACGAAGCAACAGTTCAAATTAAAAAAAAAACTCTAGGTAGAATCGAACATTTTTGTTCGTCATCCAATCATCCGCTGTTCTATTTTGATGATTAAGAAATCCACTTAGCTAAATAACGATCATCTGAATACTTAGTTTCCAAATGATGAAAATTTGTTGCATACATGCTCGAACGCTTACTGTTCGCAGGGAGATCAGTCACTAGCTGTTGGCAGAGTAGAGAGAGTCACTAGCTGTTGGCAGAGTAGAGAGAGTCACTAGCTGTTGGCAGAGTAGAGAGAGTCACTAGCTGTTGGCAGAGTAGAGAGAGTCACTAGCTGTTGGCAGAGTAGAGAGAGTCACTAGCTGTTGGCAGAGGAGAGAGTCACAAGCTGTTGGCAGAGGAGAGAGTCCATAGCTGTTTGTAGAGGAGAGAGTCACTAGCTGTTGGCAGAGAAGAGAGTCACTAGCTGCTGACAGAGAGAACAGTCACTAGCTGCTGGCAGGGAGAAGTCACTAGCTGTTGGCAGAGGAGAGTCACTAGCTGCCGGCAGAGGAGGTGGCGACCGTTCTCATGAGAGCCAGCCCGAAATTCTCTTTCATAGTGATTATAACAATAGGAATATAAATAACGAACTACATATTTTCCCACCAATATACCAAAAAATCTGGAACCTTTTACCCCATCACAAGCTTAGTATTCCTCCACCCCTAGTCTGTACCAGTATCTAGATACTTGCTACAAAAAATCGCTTGAAAATTTGACTTATTTCCGGAAAGATCTAGATATGGTTTCGGGCCTTGCACCGTCCCTAATGAAATACAACGAAGGAAGCACTGAAGCCAAAGAATGTGGCAAGAACCTATTTTGAAGTCTGGCAGGAACCGGGACAGCACACCTAGGCTAGGCTGGTAGCCGGGACAGCACATCTAGGCTAGGCTGGTAGCCGGGACAGCACACCTAGGCTAGGCTGGTAGACGGGACAGCACACCTAGGCTAGGCTGGTAGCCGGGACAGCACACCTAGGCTAGGCTGGTAGCCGGGACAGCACACCTAGGCTAGGCTGGTACGACTGCAAACTCGGAGTATTGCTAGACTGGACTCTCCAACCCGTCTCAGGACTTTTCACTCCCTTATTATATTATGGGAGTGTCTATAAAAAATGACGCCTTCTCAAACCTACTTCAATCTCTAACCTCATCTCATTAACTTCTTGACACAAAATCTGCCTCAACCTCCAACCCATCAACGAGACGGGAGTGGATGCGTGTGGACTCACGAGGTCCCGTTCCCTCGCTTCATGGGGAGGGATGGGGGAAATGAGATGGATTAGGGACTTCATTAAAGGATGAGGGAGATAAGACCAAAGTGGGCTAAGGGGTTTGTGGTTCCTATTCACAACTGCCTTTCCTGAACATGAATTTCAGAAAGTAAGTTATTAATATTAAACCCTTTGAGAACTGATGCTCATCTTGATATTTAATGAATTCAAGTAAAGACATCATTAGGAACTGTAATGTTGTTCACAGAAGTGAATAATAACGCACACCACAGCCTCAAATATCCTTGCCCGTTAGAAGCAGGTCGTACCTCATGCTGTTTGTAAGCAGGTCGCACCTCTTGCTGTTTGCAAGCAGGTCGCACCTCTTGCTGTTTGCAAGCAGGTCGCACCTCCTGATGTTTGTAAGCAGGTCGCATCTCTTGCTGTTTGTAAGCAGGTCGCACCTCTTGCTGTTTGTAAGCAGGTCGCACCTCTTGTTGTTTGTAAAAAGGTCTCACCTCTTGCTGTTTGTAAGCAGGTCGCACCTCTTGCTGTTTGTAAGCAGGTCGCACCTCTTGCTGTTTGTAAGCAGGTCGCACTTCATGCTGCTTGTAATCAGGTCACCCCTCTTGCTGTTTGTAAGCAGGTCGCACCTTTTGCTGTTTGTAAGCAGGTCGCACCTCTTGCTGTTTGTAAGCAGGTCACCCCTCTTGCTGTTTGTAAGCAACGCTCTATATTGTTCATCTGAACATTAACAGTAGTCAGGGTCTGTTTTGAAAGCTCTCGTCGCTGCGCCTAATGAACGAGTCTCAATTATGGTCATCAAACTGTCCTACAAACATGCATAAGCAATCTGATGCAGGTAGAAGCCTCAACCATTACCGTGGCGACACTGGCTCATTACCGTTCATTTTAGAGCAGCGTCCCATTAGGTCGCGGTCACAGCAAAGCAATACACTACGAGTAACACAATAAATTTGTGACGCAAAACGACATTTATCCTACGGCAGTCAGAAGGACACTCTTCACATCAATGCAACACTAAACGCAGGAGCAGTTTACTTGAGTGAAAGGTGCCCTTTGCTATATGGATTAGCACGATCAATTTAAATGCTTGCACACGAGCTGGTTGGGCCCCTGCACTTTCTTCGATGTTTGTATTAACAGACCCTTCCTCGCACCCTCCTCTTCCTGTCTACCCTCCTGAAAAAAATCCCTCTAATCCGTTTTTTCAAACGAAGTCGTCTGGAACCATGAGCGAAATAAATCAGTTTATAGAATAATTTCCACACCAAATTAAAATAGAGAAGCGATAGCTAAGAAGTAAACTTAAATTAACGACATTCGCCGAAACAAAAAACTTCCTAACCTAACTTGTTTTACATATATTGCTTTGCATTATAATACTTCAAGTGCTTATTTTAATAGAGGACGACAACAAAGAGACTGTTAAATCTGCACACAAACGATCTATTACAGTTTATGTGAATATTGTCGTATAGAAACCTCTATATGATTGTTCTACAAAAAATAATTTCTAAGCCTGATTTGAGACGTCCAAGTTCGATCGAAATTTTGTATAATTCAGGCCAATTTCCTTTCCGCCCTCTCGGGATATGACAGAACTAAATTGGTTCACTTGAGGAATTATGACTCGGAGGTTTCCCACGTAAGGAATTATTATCCCTTTATTGCCTTTTCCTTCCCATCTCCTTCTCTCTCTATCCTTCTCTTTCCTTTCTCCTTCTCTTTCCACCCCTTTCCTTCCCTTTCTTTTCAGCAGAGACCATAGACGCTGAAACTTCGGAATTAGCCTGTTATTTTGTTTAAAGTTTAATGACCATGCGTAGAAGTTTAATGACCGCGTGTAACAATGAAAGGCCGCGTATTAAATCCTGCTTCCACCTCGGATAAGTTACAGGAAGTATCCCTTAAGGGTGTTGTAATAACCAGTCCTACTCGACTCGTAAATACTGTGCTTAGTTCAATGAACTCTCAACTTCTGACGATGGCCGACAGAAAAGTTAACGAGCGACGCTCAAGTTCGGCGTTTAGTGCGGTGAAGATGAAGTTGAAGAGAAGCTATAGAGCCACGCTCTCTATGTTTAACACTGTGCGTAGAAGAGGAAGTTGAAGAGAAGTTATAGAGCCACGCTTTCTATGTTTAACACTCTGTGCGGTGAAGAGGAAGTTGAAGAGAAGTTATAGAGCCACGCTATCTATGTTTAACACCCTGTGCGGTGAAGAGGAAGTTGAAGAGAAGTTATAGAGTCACGCTCTCTATGTTTAACACTCGGTGCGGTGAAGAGGAAGTTGAAGAGAAGTTATAGAGCCACGCTCTCTATGTTTAACACTCTGTGCGGTGAAGAGGAAGTTGAAGAGAAGTTATAAAGCCACGCTCTCTATGTTTAACACTCTGTGCGGTGAAAAGGAAGTTGAAGAGAAGTTATAGAGCCACGCTATCTATGTTTAACACTCTGTGCGGTGAAGAGGAAGCTGAAGAGAAGTTATAGAGTCACGCTCTCTATGTTTAACACTCTGTGCGGTGAAGAGGAAGTTGAAGAGAAGTTTTAGAGCCACGCTCTCTATGTTTAGCTCTCTGTGCGGTGAAGAGGAAGTTGCATGAGCAGTTACAGAGCCACGATCTCTATGTTTAACATTCTGTGCGGTGAGGTTCGAAGCTACATAAGAAGTTATAGAGCCACGCTCTCTATGTTTAGCACTCTACGGTGAAGAGGAAGTTGCTTGAGAAGTTATAGAGCCACGCTCTCTATGTTTAGCACTCTGCGGTGAAGAGGAAATTCCATGAGAAGTTAAAGAGCGACGCTTACTATGTTTAGCACTCTGTGCGGTGAAGAGGAAGTTGCATGAGCAGTTATAGAGCCACGCTCTCTATGTTTAGCACTATGTGCAGTAAAGAGGAAGTTGAAGAGAAGTTATAGAGCCACGCTCTCTATGTTTAGCACTCCGTGCGGTGAAGAGGAAGTTACATGAGAAGTTATAGAGCCACGCTCTCTATGTTTAGCCCTCTGTGCGGTGTGGTCGAAGTTACATAAGAAGTTATAGAGCCACGCATTCTATGATTAGCCCTCTGTGCGGTGAAGAAGAAGTTGAAGAGAAGTTATAGAGCCACGCTCTCTATGTTTAGCCCTCTGTGCGGTGATGAGGTAGTTGCATGAGGAGTTATAGAGCCACGCTCTCTATGTTTAGCACTCTATGCGGTGAAGAAGGAGTTGCATGAGAAGTTATAGAGCCACGCTCTCTATGTTTAGCACTCTGTGCGGTGAAGAGGGAGCTGCATGAGAAGTTATAGAGCCACGCTCTCTATGTTTAGCACTCTCTGCGGTGAAGAGGGAGTTGCAGAGGAGTTATAGAGCCACGCTCTCTATGTTTAGCACTCTACGGTGAAGAGGAAATTCCATGAGAAGTTAAAGAGCGACGCTTACTATGTTTAGCACTCTGTGCGGTGAAGAGGAAGTTGCATGAGCAGTTATAGAGCCACGCTCTCTATGTTTAGCACTATGTGCGGTGAAGAAGAAGTTGAAGAAAAGTTATAGAGCCACGCTTTCTATGTTTAGCACTCTGTGCGGTGAAGAGGGAGCTGCATGAGAAGTTATAGAGCCACGCTCTCTATGTTTAGCACTCTCTGCGGTGAAGAGGGAGTTGCAGAGGAGTTATAGAGCCACGCTCTCTATGTTTAGCACTCTACGGTGAAGAGGAAATTCCATGAGAAGTTAAAGAGCGACGCTTACTATGTTTAGCACTCTGTGCGGTGAAGAGGAAGTTGCATGAGCAGTTATAGAGCCACGCTCTCTATGTTTAGCACTATGTGCGGTGAAGAAGAAGTTGAAGAAAAGTTATAGAGCCACGCTTTCTATGTTTAGCACTCTGTGCGGTGAAGAGGGAGCTGCATGAGAAGTTATAGAGCCACGCTCTCTATGTTTAGCACTCTCTGCGGTGAAGAGGGAGTTGCATGAGGAGTTAAAGAGCCACGCTCTCTATGTTTAGCACTCTATGCGGTGAAGAGGGAGTTGCATGAGAAGTTATAGAGCCACGCTCTCTATGTTTAGCACTCTATGCGGTGAAGAGGGAGTTGCATGAGAAGTTATAGAGCCACGCTCTCTATATTGAGCCTTTTGTGCGGTGAAGAGGAAGGTGCATGGGAGGTTATAGAGCCACGCTCTCTATGTCTAGCATTCTGTGCGGTGAAGAGGGAGTTGCATGAGAAGTTATAGAGCCACGCTCTCTATAGTGAGCTTTTTGTGCGGTGAAGAGGAAGGTGCATGGAAAGTTATAGAGCCACGCTCTCTATGTTTAGCACTCTATGCGGTGAAGAGGGAGCTGCTTGAGAAGTTATAGAGCCACGCTCTCTATGTTTAGCACTCTGTGCGGTGAAGAGGGAGTTGCATGAGAAGTTATAGAGGCACGCTCTCTATATTGAGCCTTTTGTGCGGTGAAGAGGAAGGTGCATGGGAAGTTATAGAGCCACGCTCTCTATGTTTAGCACTCTGTGCGGTGAAGAGGAAGGTGCATGGGAAGTTATAGAGCCACGCTCTCTATGTTTAGCACTCTGTGCGGTGAAGAGGGAATTGCATGAGAAGTTATAGAGCCACGCTCTCTATATTGAGCCTTTTGTGCGGTGAAGAGGAAGGTGCATGGGAAGTTATAGAGCCACGCTCTCTATGTTTAGCATTCTGTGCGGTGAAGAGGGAGTTGCATGAGAAGTTATAGAGCCACGCTCTCTATATTGAGCCTTTTGTGCGGTGAAGAGGAAGGTGCATGGGAAGTTATTAGACATCCTTTCCATAGAAGATTAGCTCGTCACTTAAGAGACAAGCTAAGTAAGGCAACCAACTGTGTTGTACGGTAGCGAAAAAAATTACGTTGAATTTTGACTTATGATTTTTCGCGACTTGCCAAAAACGAATTTTTCCCTTCTAATTAACCAATAACAAATTTTCTTTCACTGTAAAAATCTGACAATGGTTAATACCAGTGACAAATTTGACAAAATTCTTTCCCAGCCACTTATTTGTGTATATGATAAGAATTATGATTTTTTAGACTTCTTGGTAATTACTAAACTCGTTCGAAACTTTATGAAAAACTATCTCCACAGACTTTATATGATGTTCATATTTCATTGTTCACTTCTTTTGTTTACATGAGAAATTAATTATTAACAGCACTCTCAAGATGAACTTTTAATTATGGAATTTAGAGACATCTAAGTTTTATTTTTCGCGAAAACCAATTGATCTGGAAACCATTTTTAAGAAGTTCGGCCCCTACATTGAGCCAATTATGTCCATTAACGACTTAAATGATTCCAGAAATGTTCATTTTAACTTACATTTAGTCCAGTGGCAACGCCCATTCATTTCCATTGCCAGCGCGTATTCGTTTATTAGCGTCATTTATTAACGGCCCTTCCAACATTTCCCAAAATAAAATATTCCCAAACCTTAACCTACTAATGGCCCTATCAACATTTGCGGCATAGATTATTCCCCAAATCTAACCTACTAGCGGCACTACCAGCATTTCCAGCATCAATTGTTCCCAAACCTCACCCACTTACAGCAACGACCCGCCAGTGAGGTCACCACTCCTGCCTCTACACAACTCATCTCGACCAGCTGATAATTCAAAGTCGCCCTTGAAGGGGCTCCTCCACAGCAGAGCGAGAGAGAGAAAGCGCCATTGATCTTGGGGCCAGCAGTGCAGGCTGGGAGAGCTGCTCCACAGCAGAGCAAGAGATGAAGCGCTATTGATCATGGGGCTAGCAGAGCAGGCGGGAGAGCTCCTCCACAGCAGAGCAAGAGATGAAGCGCTATTGATCATGGGGCTAGCAGAGCAGGCGGGAGAGCTCCTCCACAGCAGAGCGAGAGATGAAGCGCTATTGATCATGGGGCCAGCAGTGCAGGCGGGAGAGCTCCTCCACAGCAGAGCGAGAGATGAAGCGCTATTGATCATGGGGCTAGCAGAGCAGGCGGGAGAGCTCCTCCACAGCAGAGCGAGAGATGAAGCGCTA
>SDVV010043744.1:0-10224 GCA_016164225.1 Gammarus roeselii
ACCAAAGACTACCTGCCTCTTAATGTCCTTATACTGTTATAGGTGCTTGTCCTACACCACCTTCTCATGTGGAAAAAAATTATTGGAGTCAGATATTCATTTATTCTGGTGCCCTGTAACAGAAAGCACTTTCAATTCAACTTAATTCATTCAACTCACAGTAGCTCATATCTTACCTGTTTTTGAGTAACTAAATTAAGGGTTAATTCCCTTCATTATTAATTAATCCACTATCTAACTATAAACCACAAAAGACACGTGATATTTCCTGGATTCAGTTGCACGAATTAATGAACGGTTTAAAGTTAATACATGTAGAATGGTAAAAATGTTTGAATTTAGCCAGTTGGATCATCAATATAAGATCACAAGGAACATGACAAGAGGTTGATTAAATAAGCATAACATACATAATGACGAGGCTGGGAATACGAGATGAAATAATAGCTGTGTTACCTCTGTGAACAGTTCGGATGTTGCGCTTGAATTTGACGCAGTAGTGGCTGTGTGCTTATGACGTCATTGAAATGTAGAAAGTCTGGAAAGGTCTAGTGCCAACGGGGGTTAGGCTGCGTCGGCGTTTGGCTAATTTGCAATTAAAAGTAGAAAAAATATTATGAGCTCATTTCTGGAGCGGATATGGTGAAATAAGCAATAGCCTGATCGACAGTTTTGGGAAAGTACCCAAAGTGAGACGTGCGCGCATGACATGAGATGATATGATGCAGCAATAATGAGCCCATATAGACATGCAGCATATAAATCATGAATATTTACATGTAGACACTCAGAAAAAATCATTTAGCGATATGATATTTGTGAGTTATATGAACTTGCTTGAATGATACAATGTTTAATTACACAAATAGTAGAGTATTGGTATTAGTTGGCTGATTATTGTCGGTTGGTTCTTTAGGTGAACAAGCGTCGCTTCAAACCTGTCCGTGGGACGCGATCCAACAACACATATCTGCTCTTTTTCCCGTTTCGAGTCTACCGGGATGTGCACATTTAAAAACTGAACGAAAGCCCCAACAGGAGTAATACTCAAACCAAAGATTCCAAAGATTAAATTTTGATGATTAGGTGCCGAGATTGTTTTCAATCTCTGTGGGGAGGCCCCATGTCGCCTCTGTACTTTTATATTATCGGACATATTAACCAAAAAAAATAGGAATAAGCCATAACTTTGACCAAGAAAAGGGTAAGTTGTTTTGCCATTGATGAAAGCACGTCTTCTGCAGGGATGTAAAACCAGCGTGTTTGCAAGAGTCAGCCACATAAGTCACTTTCAATTTCCGCTAATCCAAAATGAATGTTTTAGTCAATATGAATTGCACTCACATTAGCAATGTTTTAGGAACTTATCAAGAGATTTCCAACAGTTGCACTGGATTCATGGGCATTTCGTGTGCTTTCCATCCACTGGTCTTGATCTCTTTTGTCCGCTCTGAACGTCGTTTCACTCCCTGCTTCAGGCGGATCGTAGTTCATCAGTAAACGGACATTCCCGTTGAAACGCCACGAGCGGGTCTCTGCTTCCCAATCTTTTCAACAATCCGTGTCGATTTCTATGTTTAACATCTCCAAATATTCCCAACGAAGAAATGTTACCCCGTGCAACAAAAACACTTCTTGCATCTGAAAGGCGCTCTCCCCAAGGGCTCTCTGATGCGTTCTATCATCCGTCACAGTGGAAAAATCTTTGATGGCATGGTCGTGGAACATATGAAAGAATGCTAAGCATTTAGAATCAACGCTGTTTGTTGAAGACATCTGGGAAACAGACACCCGTCTGCAATTTATCGGGAAAATTCCCGTTTGCCACAGAACTACGATCGTCCTGATGCAGAGAGCGAAATGGACGTCAGGACGCGGACCGAAGATATTAAGCCCAGCGCGAGGATAGCCCGTGAAGGACACGGTTATGCAGTGCCGCAGTTAGAATCCTCGTGATGGAGTCACAGCACAGTAATAGAGGAACAATTCGTACCACCTTTCTCAATTGTTTCTGATTGGCCGGTAATTGTGAAGAGTATGTGGCTGATGTATGCAAACAAGCTGATTTGGTAGCCCTGCAGGAGACGCGGTTGCATCTATGGCAGATTAACTTACATTCCTCGTTGAGAGAAGATAGTTGCTCATTTTAAATTTCTTCGAACAATGTGTCCAATGAAATATAGGTGGGTAGGCCGTTTGGTGGACTGACATTCATTTGGCAACGATCTTTGCGCCTTTTTCTTAAGATTAGACAGTACGCTTGCGATAG
This sequence comes from Gammarus roeselii, assembly GCA_016164225.1. NCBI lineage: Eukaryota > Metazoa > Arthropoda > Malacostraca > Amphipoda > Gammaridae > Gammarus > Gammarus roeselii. The sequence continues at coordinate 2,270 of SDVV010043744.1, forward strand.
AATCTTGGGCTTGAGTGTTACATTTGGTGGGACCTCTGTTTTGTTCTAAAAAGTGTACTTTCCAGTAAATTCGAATGACAACCTCAAAGAGTACTTAAACTGTATGGGTGTTCTTGGTAGTAATACCTCGTCGCACATGCCCAGGTTTGTTGAGATTTGAGAGTTTTTTCTTAATTTAATTTGGCACATCAGGACACTCGGCTTGCCCCGCCTGATACGTACACCCATGTAAATCATGGCTCTCGATCCACCTTCTGGATTGATCATATTACTCTGATTTCGATGTGGTTAGATGCAACCGTTTCATGTTACATTTTATTTGATGTGGCCTGTACGGATCATTGTGCCATAGGAGTTACTCTAAAGGCTGAAAGAACGCAGCCCCCCTCTGCAAGTTGATCCTCGCGAGGTTAAAGCGATTGACTGGAACTTTGACAACAAAGTGACAACGGATTGATTCTATGTAGAACTTGATACCCTTTTATCGCCCATTCTTGATGATAAACTGCTTGGAATGAATGAAGTAGCCGACAATGAGCGACTGAATGACCTGTATGGTTGCATGAGATAGTGTATCCTAATTGCTGTTTGACGAGTTTTTTGGAATAAGAAAACCGAGTAAATCCAATGTCCGTGGGTGGAATGGATGGGCGAATGAATTAAATTATGCTGTAAGGGACGCTGTGTTTTAGTGGAATGTTGCAGGAAAGCCTCGAGGGGGTCAACTTGCAGTGGAAATGAGAATAGCCAAATCCCGTTTTCGTAGTGAACTTACGTTTCTAAGAGAAAATGAACAACAATTACGAGCGCAAACACTTCTCAAAGTTGCGTGAAGGTAAATGCAAGGATTTTTGGAAAGAAATTCGAGCATTCAACTCCAAGACAAAATCACTTCTACTCACTCTTGCAGGAGTTACGGGCATGGATAACATTGCGAGTCTGGAGGGAGCACTTTCGCGAAATTGCAAACTCTGTTGTCACGGATGAAAATATAGACTGGGGTTAAGGAGCCATTATCAATATTCCGGTTGAAGACGAAACGACCAGTGTTGCACAGATAAGGACCATTGTAAGAGGTAAAAAAAACAAGGCTCTTGTTAATGATGATATTCCTGGAGAAGTGTATAAACATGCCTCTCACAGATTAATTACGGTGTTAGCTCTTTGCCTCTCTGGCTGCATACGCGCCAAACAGTTACTCGGATATGAAATGTATGTCATTGTTATTCAGCTCCTAAACTGTAAAATCAAGGACCGGTCTGACAGAAATAAATACCACTCCATTGCTTTTGCAACCTCAATTTCCAAAGTTTTGGAGCAGATCATTCTAGCAAGATTGCAAGCGTATTTGTTCACAGCAGACAGTAAGTTTGATTTCAAGGAGGGCCATGCTACGGAAATGGCCATTTTTGCTCTGAAACAAAAATTAGATTACTACAGATGTATGGACTCTCCTGTCTGTATGTGCTTCTTAGATGCAAAGAAAGCGTTTGATAGAGTAAATCACTGGACTTTGTTCAGGAAACTAATTGAGAGAGGAGCGGCTCTCCTCGTATCGTAGAGTTGCTTGTGTTCAGGTACAGAGAGCAGGAATTTCTTGTGAGGTGGGGAAGCTCAAAACCAGCTCCCTATCATTGTTTATATGGAATTAGACAAGAAGGTCAATTATCACCATTGTTATATAATGTTTACGCTGACGATCTGAATTTCCTATTAGGCAGGAAGAACGTAGGATGTCATGTTGCCAATTGCTGTGTTGATAATCTTAGCTATGCCGATGATATGGTGTTAATAGCTCCAACAGAATCTAGAAGCAGAAACGTCTAGATATTTTTGTTAATTTTGCTCTGTCATGTGATATTGTGTATAATACTTCAAAAACTGTGTGTATGTTGGTCAGGAGAAAGGTCCTAAGCGTTACTTCTTGATTGATGTTAAGTTAAATGGTGTCACACTGGATTTGTAGACAAATTTCAGTATCTTGGGCACATCGTTTCTGCAGATTGCACTGATGATAAGGATGTTGCTAAGCAGACCAGGCTACAAAATGCCGTTGGTAACATGCTAATAAGGATAGTTCTACTTTGCGCTAAAGGAAGCAAAAACACAGCATTTCAAATCATACTGTTACCCAATTTACTGCAATGCACTGTGTAGAGATTTCTGTCAATATAATATGAGAATGCTGACAATGAGCTATAATGACACCTTACGTCGACAGATGCAGGTCCCACGTTCGACATCCGCAAGTACTTTTGAAGTACTTTTTCGTAAAGCGGCATACAGCCTCATGACTAGAGTAATGGCTTCTAACAATAAAATCCTCATTGCAATCTGCACCAGCGATGCGCTCGCTGGATCGTCAATGTTAGGACGTTGAAGAGAAATACTGTACTCACTAGAAGGAAAATAACATGAGTCCGTTAGGAATTAAATTGTTATTTCCAATGGGCTTCCTGATTTGACGTTTCTGCTTAGTAAACTGGCGGATCATTCATATTTTTATTATATTTTTTTTGGATCAAATGTACCTCAATACCCATGGTTGTTTTTATTGAAGTGTATTATTATTATTATTCATGTTATTATTATTATTATTTTTATTTAAGTACGTATTGCCTCTAGGCTCGATGCTCTGTTATTGAGTGCGAACATTTACAATTTAAAAATTGGATTTCTAGTTGGTCTACTAAGTTAAAGTATTCCAAACACAAAGTCGTTTAATTATTAACCTGTATATCCCTTGAAATGAGTATATTAATTTTGTCTCATGCACTTGACATTTTCGTAGCACTCCCAACAATTTGATTTGCACCAATTGGAAATGATATTAGGACGTAATTGAATTCGAGCCCACGGGGCTGCAACAAAACCATGTCAATTGAATATCTGTTACAACAGCTTGTCTCCCGTTAAGATAACATGAAATAATAAAAGGAGTTGTATCCCGGACGTACCTATATGAGCTCCACTTAACAATAATCGGTATCCGATTTTACAATCAAAAAACTGTTCTAGATAATGCCTTTGGAAACAGAAACATCATATCAGAGGTCGCTTCTTGCTTTGTTTTTAGTTTTGTATCGTTCTATGTAGTTGATTTAATCAAATCAGAGAACTAACGTCACGCGATAGCTCGACAAATGGGCCGTCCTAGTCAGTTAGCACACGTTCGAATCAAATTTGTTCGTAGCTCAAGTCAGCTGACTCAAAGTATAAAGGATTTGATATGACTATTCATGTTATTTGGTCTTTATCATCAAATTTATATCCAAAATGTAGTTGAATTTTCATGCAGTATATCTTTTGAGTATATTTCAGTGGAATTTTTATAAGGTCCGATGCTCAGGATCAATATCATTGACAGGATTAAATTTCCACCATGATCAAGAAAATATATATTCTCATTCAAACTGCGGAACGTATTATTTGTGTCCTCTCCTCCTGAAAAAAATATAATTTTCCATATTATTGCTTTTTATATCATCATATGTTTAGTTGTTGTTCATAGTTACTAATTTGACTTATTTTCGTTGTGGACAGCTGAGGGCTCGAGCTCGATCACGTCCAAACATTGTTTTTCAATTGCCACCTTTCAAATAGTGTGAACAAATTGCTAAGACGATGTCAAGCGGAAGTGACAAAATAAATATATTCCCTTCAAGGGGGTAAGTGAAGTATCAATAATTTTAAGGCATCTCGTTTTGAGAAACTTTTTCTTGATGCAACAATGTTATGCCCCTCGCATTAAATGTAATATGAATGCATTCACCACTCTTCCAGCAAATACCATTCATTATCCATGGATAATGTAACTATCTCATGCTGTTAATTCATTGCCTGATACCATTCAGAAGTATTAGAAGCTATTTTTATGGTCTACTAATTTTAAATTATTCATATTTCTGTATTGACATATATTGGACATGAAAAATTATCATGTATTATGAACATTGTCATTGACTATTTCAGGCTCCAAGCTAAATTTTGACCCTAATAAACCGGTTGAATGATTTGTCTATATCTTGAACTCAAACTATTTAAATTCCAATATCATGAATGAAATCTTTGCCTTGTGTGTCATCAGTTCATATGTCAAGCATATAACTATCAAAACACTGAAGAATTCTAAAGGGAAGACAACTTCAGCAAATCATCTTCAATGTATTTTTTTTCTTATCATATTATGAGTTATGCAACCCAAGTTTTTGTGATCCCTTTCTTGAATTGTAGATTCCAATGTCATGAATGGTAATGTTTGTCTAAACTTTCCAGGAAAGTTGTCTGTTGAATTTGCAGCTCACATCCTTCTTATTGATTCTGTTTAAAAGGGCAAACTTACCACCTGGTAAAAGGACATCTTAATAAATTACCTTGCTCATGCTGATCAGGACTATTTTTGTTACAGACTTGCAGTATATATGTTGAGAAGAAAATTTGCCTCTCAATGTGAAGAGAACATTGGTATGAAACATTTGGTGCCTCCCTGGGTGCTATAACATTTGAAAGGTCAAATTCTGACTTGAGTATTTGAGACAAGTGGTCATTGTTACTATGTCAGTTACCTGTAGAACATTGATACATTCCCATAATTGTTATGAAATTGTCCACATGAGTGATTTTCAGATATGCTGTTGTTACCGGGCACATGCGGATGAGACAACACATGTCCACTTGTAATCCATGTACGGTACAGGGGATGAAAACGCAATTATCTTCAACAAAGGTTATAAAAGAGTTTGGGCTATATTGATGATGATCTATACTCAAAGTAAGCCAGAAGTTAGGTGCTTTACAATTTGGTCAGTAGTGGTGGTAACTAGCTGTAGGTAGGAATTCAGATGGGAGGTGACCTAAAGATGCAACTAACCTAAACAAACAAGCTAATAAAGTGACAACCTTACAAAGTAACTAACTTGCCAAGTAACGAAGCATGGGTAGGTGGGTAGAAAGCTATGAAGTTGAAAATCATAAATAAGAATTAGCTCTGATGACTAGACCAACTGGTAGGTAATCCTGAAAGGTCCAAGATAACTGATTGAATTAGGAAAAGAGAAGCAAAGTATAATTCAACATGCAGAAGCATATCATGCATGCAGAAGGCATGATGAAGAAATATAAGTAAACCAAGGAAAATTAAATGAGAAGTAATTAATAGGATGATGCGAACAAATTCAACATAGGAGTTCTGATGATATTCAATAGGAGTTCTGTTTTCATGGTCTCTTTATTTATTACTCATATTAGACCCATCTTGGACTACTGCTCATGTGTTGGTAATGTGGGATATTTGGGTGATCTGAGACTGTTTGAGTCTGTGCAGAGGAGGTGGACCAAGGAGATTGATGGGCTGGGTGGAGTGGACTATGGTGAGCAACTCAAAGCAATGCAGTTGTTTTCTGTGAAGGGGGGGAGGTTGTTGCGTTCTTATCTTGTGAAGTGTTAGAAGATTTTTCATTGTTCTGTTGACTCAGGTTTGTCTGCTCTGTTTGAGAGAGCTCTGGATGTTGGCACACCTGGGCATCCTCTCAAGCTGGTGGTTCCTTGCTGTCAGACGGACTATAAACGTAGATTCTTTTATTCTTGCTGTGAGCAGATTTGGAACCAGCTGCCTGCTGATGTGGTGCAGTGTGATTCACTTTGCCGCTTCAAGAAGGCCCTGGCCGAGGAATTAGGGGCAGTGTTGTATGAGTTTAGCTAGACTCAATTTGATGTGATATTGTGGCTTTGTTTGTGTTGCCGACAGTTGGGTGCAGTTGTTGACTGTCTTCATTGTTCTGTTTTCTTTGGACCTATTGAGCGCATTCCGACCAGCGTCCTGCTGCAGTGCTTGTACCGTGCTGTTCATTTTGATTGCTGGCGCGCTGAGGTTTACTGCCTCCCATGCCTGCGTGCCCTGTTGGCAGAGCTGTTCGGGCTGTGGGGGGCTTCAAAGGTGAGGTACAAAGGTGAAACGTGAGATAATCAGAATGGAACTAAATCAAATGAAAATGAATAAATAAATATGACAAGCACACATTAGGCAAAGCAAATATCAAAGCCAAACAAACCAAAGATCTTCAACTGAATTAATGCATAGAATAGTATGCAAAAGATAAGACAAAGTAAATAACATATAAACAAAGAGAAATACGAACACCTTCAATCTATAGATGAACTATACAATTATACTTACTCCTATGATGCTGTTTACACAAACATAACACTCACCCAATGCAGTAGCTATAAGAGATAGCGTCGACCGGGGTGACTCCCCGCATTTTGCGCATACTTTGAAATAACTCAAAAAGTACGCATCCGAGAAACTTCGTATTTAGGGTGTGTATTGCTACTATTATGACCATGGAGCACCGTAAGTTTCAACATTCTATTGTTAACCAAAAAAAAGTTATTTACAAAAAACCGTGCGGCGAGCTACAACCCCATACCGGGGGTGACTCCCCGCACCAAACGGGGTGACTCCCCGCACCCCCCATATATAAATAATTAAAACGCAAATTGAAAGTTTGTGAGTACCAATAGATAGAGCGTGCGTATATTAGTATATATCAGTTGCTTATAATGAAATTTCACGGTAAATATTATGTCAGTGATAGGTGTTCCTGATGCTTGTCTTTTGCTGCCGTCATACCAGACTGTCGAAGGATTTTTTTTCCCAATTTCGCCGCGGGAAACTAAGTTTTTCTTCAATAATCGCAATCTAACTTTACTGGAAGTCATTTCTCCACATCTTAAACTAGTTATGACCCTAAAGTATCAGTAAATGAGCAAATATTACGAAAAAAAACAATCTTTTTAATAATACGATACAACATTTAAAAAACGTATTTTGTCAATTCTATAGCAAACTTATTGCATTAACATGAATACAAGTCATGCTAGATAAGGGATTGTTGTCTCAATATGAAAATGTGATAGAATTTTTTTTTCCTGAACATTAAACATGAGTTAACACTTAAGCCTAGACATGTCAGTTAGGAAAATCGGGTCCTTATAAAATTAGTTACGCGTATTGAAATTAGCTGTGGTGTCATTATTGTGGGTCATTTACTTCCAAATGTCATCATATGTGTGTAGAATTGCATTTGATCACTTTTCATTGAAGAAAAACGGAAATATTTAATAACAGAATAGGTGTGGGGAGTCACCCCCGATTTTTTTCACCTGGGGTGACTCCCCGCAGTTGTATATTTGTATATATCTATAAAAGTTTACATTTTTTCCCAAAATCCTTCTTACGCAACAAACTACACCATATTCCAAGTATCACCACCAAATTTGGTCCTAATCTAATGAAAACTCTAGCTACAGCATCAAAGTTTGCGGAACGTCAATTTTTCCAAGCCAAAATTTTTGGGGACCTGAAAAACACACCTTCACTCTGGCGATTTTTCATAAATTCTGTGCGCGTATCAAATTTCTATTAGTAGCTGATACTTACTAACAAAGACCTGCTCTTTCAAGTCCCGTAGTCAAATATTGTGATTTCTGATGTTTTGGTGCCCAGAAGGGGGGTGCGGGGTGTGCCACAGGGTTCTGTGCTGGGCCCTGTGCTATTTCTGATCTATATTAATCACATTACAAATGGAGTGCTATGTTCTTTTAAGGCATTTGCTGACGACTACAAGCTGTACCTTCGGTACAAGAGGGTGAAAGAGTCAGCGGTTGCTGGTGTGTCGAGTCTGCAGTCGGATTTGGATACAGTTGGCGCAGTTGCCTTGTCTTGGAACTTGAGGCTGAACTCGGAGAAGTGCGTGGTGTTGAGGTTCGCTCGTGGGTTTGCCGAGTGGACTGATGAGAATCCACTGGCTCAGTACTTCTTGAATGGTATTCCATTGAAGTTTGTTCAATCCCACAGGGACCTTGGTGTGGTGGTTGATGTAAAACTGAAATTCCACCATCATGTCAGAGAGGTGGTGGGTAAGGCTTCCGGATTGGCCAGCAGCCTGCTGAGA
>SDVV010043745.1:0-10224 GCA_016164225.1 Gammarus roeselii
ATAAATATATATATAGCTATATATACATATATATATATATTATACATTGATGTCTACAAGCACTTTGTTGTCAGTATGACATAAAATCTGGCGCTATCATGATGCAGGAACCCGACGACTTATACATTCATGTCTCTTCCCTAGGCAGCAGTCAATTGTACCAAAATAATACATCGTCCAACTTGAGAAAAAATATATATCCAGGAAAACAGCTACAAGGAGAGTACAGCATTGGAATCGTATAAATAATCTATAATGACTGGTTCAAGATTAAAAAACACGATGAACAGAATACCATTAGGTTCTTTATAGCATATTATAATGAAAAAGACGGAAGAGTTTGCTATGAAAGCGTTTATATATACATACCAGAAATAACCGAGGCAATACATTGGAAGAACACATCTCCGAACTAGAATTCAACGTCAGAAAAAGTTTGCTAAGTAAACGTATCAGAAGAGGTGAAGGAAAATTGTTTGAACATGACATGAAAAGCCACAAAACGCATAAATTTCACGCCTCTGTTCTACAAAACATCCACAATTCGAATATACTGAAGCTACAGTGAATTGATACTTTGTTGGAGAGAGGTCGGCTGATTTAATGGGCGAAACGGGGTGCAAATATTATGTCTGTGAAGGTACCGTATCAAAAAAATGTTGGTGTGTATGAACGATAATCTACGATACATAAATATTTACTCTGATATCATTTCACGCAGTTTAATGGGCGATAGGAGAGTCAATATTCTGGACGTTACCCCTATTAATCAATCTTATTCGTTTACTCGTGCTCATATCAAATATAAAAAAATACAACGTAGCTTCATTGATTCCATTTCCATTGATCTACGGGACGGTGTTGGCGGGGCCATCCCGTTCAAGGATGGCGGATTGAGCCTGTGCGTATTACATTCAAACGAAATTGGTCATATTAATATAACTGTGGAAATAATTAAGGTCCTTTGGTAACTAGCAATCTTGAGGGTGGTATATGCAGATTCGTCGTACAAGCAATGCGAAGTTTTATTCGCAAATCGTGACAATTTCAGAAGGCAGTTTGCATGATATTAACCGGCTTACAAGACCCATAACCTACCAGAGGGGCAGCTGCTTCTTCTCAACCATAGCCAGTCATATAAGACGCCCACTACCATTTCTAAGAAAATCTGCATTGCCTGCTGCCGCAGATATGGCCCGAAATCTGGCACACGACTACTCGGAACGAAAAGATATGCAAAAATCAACGAAGAAACATAGGATCGCTACGCTCAAGAATGTTGTCCAGAAAGCATTGTTATGAGGCAAGAAAAAGGAGGAAAGTTACGAAAGAACGTAAGTCGAAGAAGAAGAAGCACGTAAACAATAAGAAAATGCCTCATCCACCTGTGTATTACTAATTATTACCACCGTATAAGTACCGTGAACGTCAGTTTCGAGCGAAGAACTATGCTGACAATATGCTTGACGGATCATCTCTCAACATGACTGGTCTGGAAGCTCCTACGGAAAACTATGAAATGGATGTGATTGATACGTTTCCCTCGTACAAGAAATATTTAATTGAATCAAGTATAAAGTCGAAATGACAAACAGCAGTCTGTATGGTGCTAGAATAACAGATTCCTTTATCGAATTCCATATTCCAGGATCCGATAATGAAATGGTCGACTTGAGGTCGTTGACTGCAGAAGTGAAAACAGGTGTTAGGAATGCTGATGGATCAGTATTGGCTGCCGCTGCAAATGTTACACTCGCAAATGTACTATTAACATTACAGAAATCGATCCAAAGTAATCAATCCTTGGTTAGTGGAGCGTTCTGTCTTCACTTTGCATATCATTTATGTCAAAATATCCATGTCAAAAAGAAAATATCCAACCTTTTTACATTAGTGAATAACGGAAAAATGATACCAAAGTCAAAACATTAAACATGAAAGTGTCCGGAAATAATAATTCGTGCAAAAAGAACCCGTTTGGTATCATGACATTTCATACCGCATGCAAAATACTCAGTAAATGTTCGTAATAAAATTATACTATATTTTTATGTTGGTTTACCCTATTTATTCATTTGTCGGTAGTGAATTCAACATTAAAAGCAATACAACGCTATATGCATACCCAATTGCAAAAAATGCAGTCAAATAACCAGTCAAATAAATAACAACTAAACATTCATCACCACATTCACACATCAACATCACCCAACACCATTAACTACCCCTTACATCTACAACCATCCTGTGACTACGCCATCACACCCTTCCCCCGCCCCCCAAATATCCGCTTTATGTATCCCTTGTATCTACTGATACCGAAAAGTCTGACATTCAAAACAAGCACCGAGTTCATGCATAATGAAGTAATAATACTACGGTATCCGTTAAAATCGATAACCATAATAAGTTACTATGTCTATAGTACTAATAATACACTAAACGCATATTTTATGCTCCTAATAAGACAATAGCCGATAATATCATTTTCAAACCACTAGCTAAGTCGTTAGCTAACAACCGAGCCAGGTGTGTAATATATAACCATGTAATTCCTTAATATAATATATCACGTGCATTCTGTAAGTAATCAAGCTGCAAAATGAAATACACAATGTAACAAGTAAACACAACTATACGCTATACCTTCCAAGCCACCCATTTCTATATATCCTATCTGTATATCATCACTTTATTGCGCTATGTAGAGCCCGATATCCCTGGTGAAAGCGCACTAATTAACAGACTCGATTACATTTTACCAGATAATTTGTCAGATTTGGGCTATGTACTGATACCCAGGTAGTCATTTCATCTCAAACTTGCAATAATTAATAAAACAGCAGTGGGTTAACATACCCAACACAGCAACCCGTAGGAAAGAAACTTATACAAATACTATAAACAATAGAAAAACATTCAAAATATAAATGATCAAAATACCACAATCATAAATCAAACGACCGTTTAAAATAGGTGATCTATCGTTGCTCGACGATCAGACACCTCCAGCCGAGAAATAATGCTTATCATCGATAAAGAGGCTGTCGAGTCACTATGATATCGCGATTAAGATAAGACTAGGGGGACAGTCGAAGTCCTTACTTTCGTTTCGTACAGCTGCTCCACTCAATGACCGAGCAAAGAAAGTTCAATAAACGCACCATACCCTGCAATGAATATGCAACAGGTCTCGCAATTAAAATTGCACTCAGCTACCTAAGGTATCAGTGATATGTAACTGTACAATATACCTTATGAACAATCCGAAAGCTATGCCCCGTAATGCACCACCCGCGCGTCCACCCGTCCGGAAGCCGTCCCCCCTTCCACCCACCGCACCAGATAATATAAGGATCCGATATTGACTCCGACCAGCCCTTGAGGTCACCTGACCAGCGCCTAGGTGTTTATGTTTAGACCAGCGCCTAAATACAAATACATAAATAATACCAACAATAAAAATCAACATAAATATAAAATAACAAATGAGAGCAAGCGGTGGTGTCTCTTCCTGGTATGATTTTTGGTGCAATAATGGCTTTGGCCACGCATTCCTCGTCTTGAACGAGTCTAGGTATGTACTCTTCGATTTCCTCGATCACGATATCTTCAAGTAAATCAAACCTAACTTGTAGAGAAAGTCTGGTGTGGTGCGATTGTGCATGGCCTTTGACATAGTCTAGTCTTGGAGAGAATCGAGTCACTTTGAAGTTTCGTATCTACTCTGATAGCGAAGCTTTTGTCGTCGCTAGTGTTGAAGCTCAGGACTGGACGTCCAGTGAAGGAGCTTAGCTTGTTCCGCAGAGTGTATGGACAAAGATCCGGGTCTATCGCTGGCGTCGAACGTGGTCTTCAGGTGTTTGGCGTTGAGGCTCTGGTGGAAATGAGGCCCAAATCAATCAATCAATCCAGGTGTTTGGGAAAAGTGGGACTATTGTTGGACAGGTTGTGTTCATTAAATGGCGTGTACTACTTCTCCCCTGCATCCCTCGGAGCTCGTTTTTTGTGAGGTGGAGAGTCTTCGCGGTTGTCATCGGATGTGGAGGTAGAGGCGCTTTCGTAGGTTGCGGGTTCTTTGGTTTGTTGGTTGTCTTCGAGTTTGTGCATATAAAGAAATATTGCTTTGACACGACTCTAGAGTCTCGTTAGGCGGTCGTCGATTGTGCTAGGCCCTGCGATGAAGTCTTCAGCTTCCAGCTCAGAGAGGCCGGTCGCTCCGCTTCGTAGATTCCTGATTTCCTGAATGTTCCTGGCCAGCTCGTCGATGCGGTTGTCTCTTCTGTCATCTTCGGCTGAGGTGGCGCTGGTTGTCTTAGAGAGGCTGAAGTTCTTCGCCGTTTGGATCTGGGTCTTCGTTGCTCCGGAAGGGATGCTGGCCCTCCCTAAATGAGGCTTCCTTCTTTCCGCCATCCTCCCTCTGGTGCACGCCAGGAGCCAGGCGGCTCACTCTTGAAGGCCTCTTTATCAGCCATACCGAATCTACAGTTAAATTTACACGATTTTTGAGCAAACAAACGTGCACGAACAAGGGACCAGCCTGTGCAGTTAATAATCAGTGTGTGAACAAACGCGAATTCCTTCCACTCCCATCGAATCCCCGACCTTGCTTACTAACGAGCTTTCATTTCCACTCCGTAGAGACGAACATTCGCTTCAGTACTATTTCAAGATTAAGAGCCTTGTCAACAACCCAGCAATCAAAGACATCACCAACATTTTAGATGAACGCCACTTTACTGATAAAAATAATATATGAACGCCATTTTCTTTGCCGGTCGACAACTTATTGACCTAGCTGAACATTAATTGGAAGACATTAAAGCCTTAATTTTCCTGCCTAATTCTTCCAATCAACAAGTTTACTCTAAAGCAACATCTCCCAACAACACGTACCGCCGAGAGAAACATCACGTTCAGCAACCCTACCCCAAGAGGTCTCTGTTTTATCTGCAGAGCTATATTGTAAGTGATAGCAAAGGCCCACCCAAGCTGTATAAGAGGCCAGGTCTTGAAACCCGCCAAACGAGCAGCAACTTCGCGCACGTCAACCCGGGTTTTGACCACTGGGACCAGGCTCCTACCTGGTCTATAGACTAAAAAACTGGGCTTGCCTCAATGCTCCACCTTGGGCGTGCAGCGCTCAAGTACCCTATAGGCTTTTCCAGAGCATCAAGCGACACCCTGAATAAAAAAATAGCCACTTAGACCCTGGGTATCATCTGGGGTCTATACAGTTTTCTTCTTGATAAGCGCAGAACTATGTCGGAACACAGGTCCCCACTTCCAGGCCGGGCGGCACCAGCCCCAGGACCTTGGATTGCCCAGGAAGACACACCTTGCGTGCTCTCACCCTTATTACAGACTCGAGACGGTTCCTGAACAGCCGATCAGGCTGTTCAGTGGGTTTACAAACCGTAGATGATAAAGATGACCCTGCAGACAACGGGTAATAAGTTCGTCATTAACTGAACATCCCAGACCCCCAGCGTTCCCCAACCAATCTCCAGCAAGGCCGGAACACGGAAGGGAGCCACGCTCACAATCCTAACTCGAATTACCCATGTCCATTACAAAAACTGACAGCCTCCCCACATATGTCATATTTTCACAGTCCGAGTGCTCTCATCTAGCTGAAAGCTCTGCACCATGAACACGTAAAATGCAGAACGATCTTTTCACAATTTCAGTGGTGGGTCAAGCGGTCGAATTCTGCTGGATTCCTGGACACGTGAGAATAGTAAACAAGTTTATTGACTCTCTTGCTAAGCTGACTGCAACCCAACAAGAACGAACTATATTGGGGTGGATGGATGATTATTCATTTTATAGATCATCAACACTTTATTTTAATATTTTATTATTTCATCTTGCTTGGGCTCAATCATTTATCTCTGACCTTTTTTTATGGTGATAAATTTTGCATTGGTTATTAATATATGTATCGAGGTTGGTTGAGACAAGGTGACTAAGAGAGGAGAGGTTTTCGTGGGACCCGCGGGACTCGGGGACCCAGGGTTTCGGGAACCCGGGGGACTTGGGAGACCAGGTGAATTTGGAGGGGTCCACTTGGACCTTTCTGGGGCCCCTTGGGACACCCTCGAGACCCTTTGGGATCCTTTTGAAAAACTGTGGGACCCTTTAGAAGCCCCTCTGAATCCTGGAACCTCTGCTTCCCCCTCCAGCGCTGTAAAACCCATACACAGAAAAATGTTTGTGAGATGCATGAGTAGAACAATTAACCATTACAGTCCGCGGATTGCTGGTGCAGGAGGCGAGGATCGCGTCGAGGCTGGTCGAGGTGCGTCGAGATCAGTCGAAACATGTTGAGGCGAGTCGAGTTGGTCGCGACGAGCCGAAACTGGCCGAAATGATTCGAGACAAACCGAGATGAGCTGAGGCGAGAGGTCTCGGGGGACTCTAGGAGCTTGGGAAGACCCGGGGGACATAGGTCACCCTCCGGGATTCATCGGGCTTTTTTGCGACCCAAAGAACCAATGCCCCCCCCCGCCCTATCCCCTGGAACAATCGATGCGAGATCAATAATCTGAGCAGTTTTTCTGCCCATGACGAACCTGCTCTTTCTTGTTCACGATTCACAATATTATAACGCTGGAGTATTTGTGCGTGAGTTCGTGTTGGTGGTTTAGTGAGTGGGTATTTTTTCTTCAGTCTGTGCTCGCTGCGCGTGCACGGACTATACGCAGTTTCTGGGGTTCACCTGGATTGCGCAGCTATAAGACCTTGTGACGCGTTGCGGTTGGAGTCAATCTAATCCGTGAAGCCATAGACCTTGTACCAATTCTTGGATTTCTAAGTGGTTGGAGGCAGGGATTCGTTTTGTCAGAGTTTTTATCTTGCCTGACTAAATAAATTGTACTTGAAATCAAATAGACCGCGTAGCTGGAAACATTGTGTTGCGTTGCTGTCGGAGCTGGCTTAGTCAGAGTAGCCGTGAACCTGTACCAATTTCGACGATACTATCTGTGCGCACTGGCGTGTGGACATATACATGAGGTTCTGAGGGGTTGGAGGCGAGGATTCGTTTCGGTTCATCGTCGGAGTCTTTATCTTACCTAAATGAATTATTTATTTATTTATTATTAGCTTCAATGTTACACCGGAGTCCCAACGCGAAGTTAATGCAGACTCCCCCGTAGGGCGGTGACCCTAAATGAATAAATTGTATTTAAACAACTAAACCGCGTGGCTGTAAATATTGGGATGCGTTGCTTTCGGAGCTGAATTTGCCCGTGTAGCCCCTGACCTTGTACTAATCTTGACAATGCTACCTGAACGCACTAGGGTGCGTGTATATGTTCTCCAAGTTCAAAAGGATTGGAAGCGGAGGTCAGTTTCGAGTAAGCGTTTTTTCTTTTGCGCACCAGCGTGCGTCTGACATTGCTAAAATTTTCACTTCCTTTTTAACGTTAAAAGCGTAGTTTTGTTTTTTCCTCGCACACCTAGGCGTGTGAGCCTATTGGAATCAATGATCATAGAGCCCTACGGGGGAGCCTATTATGACTCAAGTTGAGGCTCTGGTGGAAATGAGGCCCAAATCAAATCAACAATTATCACCACACATAACAAAGATTAGTTCACAATCATCAACTCGTATAACATTTTGATGGAACGACTTGTAGCAACTGATTGGGAAAAATGTTTGCAGTTGAACCCTCGGTCGGAGAATGAGAAAATAAGCTTTCCAACAGAAGAGACCTAGTGTTCATCAACCGCTTGTGCACAGGGCCCACTTGGATAACTCGACCACCTAATGGATATAGACATGGGGAACAGGACGCGCCACCACGCCCTTGTTGCCACCAGATGGCAATTAGTGTGAAACACTTAGGGATTGCATTGCCTCCGCAGCAGCCCGAAGAGACTTCTTAAAAATAAAAATAAATTTCGGAAAACACACCGGAATATACGAAGCAGTTAAAATTCTCCTCGTTATTGCACGCACCAGCGTGCATGTAGAGTATCTAATGAAAATTAGTTTACGGTTAGTCTATAAACGAAAAAACAACATACTTTTACCATGTGGAATGTAACTTAATATGGAAATTTCTTACTATATTATATTTGGACAATCCTTCTTCATGGATAGTATCCATAAAATTTCCAGTGAGTTCAAAAATCGAGAACAAAAATTATCCTTGAAGATTTCTCGTAATCTTTCATCATACAAAATTGTTTTTCGCTGCTGTAAAGTAACGAAATAAAATGAGAACAAAAGCATACAGCGCGCCCATTAAATAGACCATAAATCTTGGTTTGACGAGTAAGAAAACGCTTCGATCGAGAGTAGTTTGGAAAAACCTACGATTTTACAGGACGAAAATGAGATTTATAATGGTAAATTTTTTATCGACCATATAACACGGGGGCAAGAACTTTCACCGGTTCCAATTCGATCAGTTAAAGAGTCTCACTTTTCACATTTCTCGGCATATATCTTCTAGACTCCAGGCTCGTGGCAATAACGTTAAACAAGGGTTGAAAATCTTGCTTTCAGTGAGTGCTTGTGTGTACATGAATTGATTCTTCTAAACAAACTATACAGATGCATTCAATGGAAAAAAATCCATTACACCTTAGAGCTCTAATGTTGGAGTAAATTGAGTACTAGGGACTGCAGAAGAAACAAAAGGTATCGTTTCTAGCTTCACATCTTACACTCTCTGATTATCAATATTTTTACAATGCGAATTCCTTCCATTTTGATGATTTGTGCCTTAAAATCGTTTAATTTTTTTACCAAAGGGAATCTGAAATGGAATAGAATTTTCCTCTGCAATTGCCGATGCATTGAAGAAGAAACGTACCACAAGCCACCGGGTTGTTCGCGAATAAGGCTAGCTATATTTAAAAGTAGTAAAAATTTGAACAGAAATTGTTCAGCTTTGTTCTCATATCATACCGCCACAAACATTAAGATTAAGTATTCTTAATCGTGGGAAAATAATCCTGCGACTCCAACTATTCACGAATTGTATTTTGCAACTGGAAATTATATTTCAGTTTCATTCCACATTTTTATTGATTTCTGGAAAATTATACCTACAAGGTTTAATCTTTCATGAAGAATTTCATGAACTCGCCTCAATCAACTCACGTCAGTAACAGCTCGGGAGTTCTCAAAAAACAGTTTATTTTGATCACTTGTACAATAGTTTTCTAGATAAGCAAAATGACTGGAAAGACGTAATCTGAATAGTAAAGGGTCATTTTCCACAGTCTTGCGAGCTCATCCGTGGGGCGCTCCTAAGCCTTTCACACATACAAGGTAAGGGCAACTGCAATTGGCCTCTAACTATTGGTAGACCACAATTATGAATTCATCAACTTTTTAATGCTGAATGGCATTCAAACAAAATGTTCTGAATAATCACGATCATTAGCAAGAACGAAGCCGAGATTGGTCGAATCCTCACGTTTGATATCATTGACATCCGTACGTAAGGAAAGGAGTTACGTATTGCACCAACAATGTGAATATATTTCCTTAAAATAATAAAATATAAGGGTAAATTAATAATAGGACAGATTGTTGATATTACTCGAAATATTTTGCACAACATATCTGGCAAAGAGTAAAAAAACATTTAATGACAAAAACAGAAACCAAAATTGTAAACATACAGTCAACAGTTTCCTATCAAAAATTCTAGAACGACAGCATTACAAAAACATTTACAACATTTATACTTATATTATATTACCCTTTGTTGCTGTCTTTAATGATTTAAAGTTAAGGGAAAATTCACAATTTAAGAGTCTATGTATGTAAAATGCTAAATATTTAACATCGATCTATTCGGGATTAACTTTACTCCTGAGTTGCATGACAAATTAACCCCATTTTGAGTTTTTTTCAACCAGACTTTATACTGTGCATCGATAAATCTGATTCGCATCAGGACCCAGGGAAATGTGAACAGGCAAATGTTTCGTATGAATTTAGGACGGCTTAGATTTTCCCTGGCCCGCTAGGCAAATGCAATGACTGCAGGCCCAAGCCCATGGAGTATAAAAATGAAGCATTTCGTTGCGTTAACCACCTCAAAATTCCGGCCTCAACCTCAAAATTCCGGCCTCAACCTCAAAATTCCGGCCTCAACCTCAAAATTCCGGCCTCAACCTCAAAATTCCGGCCTCAACCTCAAAATTCCGGCCTCAACCTCAAAATTCCGGCCTCAACCTCAAAATTCCGGCCTCAAC
>SDVV010043746.1:0-10223 GCA_016164225.1 Gammarus roeselii
CGTGTCCATTACTGATGACGGCCTCATTAGGTCACGAGTGATTAGCTTCCAGCCGTGTCCATTACTGATGACGGCCTCATTAGGTCACGAGTGATTAGCTTCCAGCCGTGTCCATTACTGATGACGGCCTCAAGAGGTCATGAGTGATTTGCTTCCAGACGTGCTCATTACTGATGATGGCCTCATTAGGTCATGAGTGATTTGCTTCCAGCCGTGTCCATTACTGATGACGGCCTCATTAGGTCTGGAGTACAACTAGAAATGCTACACAACTTTCTGGATCTGGAGCAATGAAGGAAGGTCATGAGGGCTCCGTTCGCACTCGGGGTAACAGGCAGTAATTGGCTCCCACTCTTCAGGGCTGCGCCTTACGTTGATACCACACATTGTACAGGGTGTTTCAGAACTCTTTGAAGAAACTTTAATTCAAAGTTTAAAAAGTTACGAACACTTGAAAGTTACGACTTGTCGGTGGGAAAATGAGAAATCGAAGTCGGAACAAGTCTATTATTATGAAGGAACAAGCAGAGTTGGAAGTCAGGTTAGGTTTTACAATAACTGTTCGAAATTCTGCCATTCTGCTGCGATGCATGCGAGGAAGCGCCGGTGAAATGATTGCCGAACTCGTCCGAAGACATCAGTGGTTTCAGTAATCCTCGCAGAGGCGTCAATAACTCTATCGAAAAGGTACTTTTCGAACGAAACTGGTGTTTCGTACACAAAGCTCAAAAAGGGTTTCCAAATGTAGAAACCTAGGGGCGTCGTGTCAGGAGACTTCGACGGCCAGGCTTAAAAAATTGATTCATTCGTACTTTTTAGATTTGAAGTCTTCGTAGCTTTTTAACTAAGCCTTTTCGTACGCGCCTCCATAGAGTATAGTAACATGTGCTTATTTTACCTAGCCCAACCTTTGATTTAAAGTTTGTTCAAACAATACTGAAACGCCCTCTGCTGTATTATCAACGTGCCCCTCCACGACAGGAAGCAATACCAGCGTATCATCAGCCGGCGATTCACCTGGACTGTTCGAAGGGTTTGACTGTTCAAAGTGTTTGACTGTTCATAGTGATTGAGTGTTCAAAGTGGTTGAGTGTTCCTGGGTTTGAGTGTTGAAAGTGTTTGAGTGTTCAAAGTGCTTGAGTGTTCAAAGTGTTTGAGTGTTCAAAGTGTTTGAGTGTTCAAGGTGTTAGACTGATCAAAGTGTTTGAGTGTTCAAAATATTTGAGCGTTCAAATTGGTCGAGTGTTCAAAGTATTTAACTGTTCAAAGTGTTGGAGTGTTCAAAGTGTTTGAGTGTTCAAAGTGTTTGAGTGTTCAAAGTGTATGAATGTTCAAAGTATTTTTGAGTGTAAAAAGTTTTTGAGTGTTCACAATGTTTGAATGTTCAAAGTGGTTGAGTGTTCAAAGTGTTTGAGTGTTTGAGTGTTCAAAGTGTTTGAATGCTCAAAGTAATTGAGTTTTCAAAGTGTTTGACTGTTGAAAGTGTTTAGTGATTTTTGAATGCATCAAAGTAGCAACTGGTCGCGCAACTGCAGCGTCTCCTAATAATCCATGCCATCAATTGAACACATGAAGAAGTTGAAGGTTTTTGTTTCAATTCGCTTATTCCCTCCAAAAGCGTGACCAACTCAAATGCAACGCTACCAGAAATAAAATCACAAGTTTGTGCGGACTAAGCAAATATAAACTCACAAAATATCGGTCTACACTAGTTCAATATTCGTTGAATTTGATTTACCCGTTAAATGGAGACAGGTGATAGGTTACACGTTTGGTTATATATTTTAATATAATATAAAAGTTACTGAAATAATATTATTATCCAAAGTAACCAAATATTTGAAGTTGTTCCTTTCTAGACTATATACTTTTTTGCCTGAGCTATAACTGCCATCCATCGACACATCAAAAGCTTGCCTATTTTTTCACAATGGATAAAATTGAGTCAAGCCATCGAGAAAAATTTCTTCGACTAAGGACGAAGTGCAAACAACTTCAAAATACCCCGCAAACTTGTCATAAATAATTGGCATGCAAGTCTTCAGCCTGTGCCATAAGTTATAATTAGTTCTATACAACAAGCAGAATGAAAAATTATCACTCAAACAAAGCGGGAAGTTGGGTTAGGTATACGAAATCTGAAAGGACATTCCTGAATGAGTCAAAAATCCTTAATGAGGCTTGCTGAGTGGGTGCGGGGCGACGGGTCGACCTTCGAGGCAAGAAGAGGCTGCTCTCTATTCTCAACAAAGATTTTAACCGATCCAATGATGATGGAACTGAGAAAGCAGACATACTATTTCAACCGTTCCAATGATGATGGAACTGAGAAAGCAGACATACTATTTCAACCGTTCCAATGATGATGGAACTGAGAAAGCAGACATACTATTCTAACCGTTCCAATGATGATGAAACTGAGAAAGCAGACATACTTTTCAACCGTTCCAATGATGATGGAACTGAGAAAGCAGACATACTATTTCAATCGTTCCAATGATGATGAAACTGAGAAAGCAGACATACTATTTCAACCGTTCCAATGATGATGGAACTGAGAAAGCAGACATACTATTTCAACCGTTCCAATGATGATGGAACTGAGAAAGCAGACATACTATTTCAACCGTTCCAATGATGATGGAACTGAGAAAGCAAACATTCTAAATGGATTTATTAGACGAACTGCTTGTCAGCTTTCACCCCATATAGGCGAGATGTCATTAAATTAGATGAAGGGGCTCATCTTCACCGGAGCTCGAGCGTTAGACCTCGTAAGCTCTCTCCTGGGACGGTGGAGTCTCCCCTGGTACGGTGGTCTCCTCTGGGACGGTGAGATCTCCCCTGGGACGGTGAGGTCTCACCTGGGACAGTGAAGTCTTCCATAGGACGGTGAGGTTTCCTGGGATGGTGAAGTCTTCCTCAGGACGGTGAGGTCTAGGTCTCCCCTATAAAATAATGAAAGGGCTGCGAAGCAAAGTTGCATCACCAAACCACTCGAGCAATGTTATCCATAAGGGGACGAATATTTGGCTATGACACTCTGCTATGCAGCGTTACAATTCGTGGTAGGATATCGTATGCTAATCGGTTGGCCAACGATAACCCATCTCTAGTTTTCATCTGGCCAACGATAACCCTTCTCTGGTTTTCTTCTGGCCAACGATAAACGTTCTCTAGTTTTCATCTGGCCAACGATAACCCTTCTCTAGTTTTCATCTGGCCAACGATAACCCTTCTCTTGTTTTCATCTGGCCAACGATAATCCTACTCTAGTTTTCATCTGGCCAAAGATAACCCTTCTCTAGTTTTCATCTGGCCAACGATAACCCTTCTCTAGTTTTCATCTGGCCAACGATAACCCTTCTCTAGTTTTCATCTGGCCAACGATAACCCTTCTCTAGTTTTCATCTGGTCAATGTCTCGATAGAGTAACAAATGACACGCAAACGATGGAAAATCACAGCACCTTGTCCTGAGATTTATTAAAAAATTAACCGCTAGATTTTTGTTTTGACCTGAAATTTAATGAAAAATTAAGTGCAAGATTTTTGTTTGTCGTGAGATTAATTAAAAAATTTACCGCTCGATGTTTGTAAAGTATTTTTGAAAATGAAATTGAGTAAAACAATAAATATGTGTGACCCTTTACAACAACAAAAAAATATTATGAAATAAATGCAAGTTTATAGCCCATCATCTTCATGTTAGCTCAGTTTACTATTTCTCAAAGTGCTTCGGAAAAAATATGAATTCGGAATGAATGTGAAGCTTTTCATGGCAGTGCGACAAACAAATATAAAAAACACGCATAGTTTTTCATGCTCAAGGAGCAGTTCCCCTTCCATCTCATCAAATCGCCTTATCCAGTGTAAATAAATGAAGTCCAGAATGGCGCACGCGTACTTGGGGAGTTTAAATGCGCCTCACTAGCAAGTTTAGGTTGAGTAAATATAGTTTAGGCTGCCCAAAGGAACAGGCCGAGTTTCGAGAGCTGTTTTCAAACTAAAACACAAGAGCGGCGAGAGACATGGAAGACAAGGGCTGCTATTGCGGGTCAAAGAGGCAGGGTTATAGTTTGGACACAAGAGCTGTGTCTAAACTAAAACGCAAGAGCGGCGAGAGACACGGAAGACAAGGGCTGAAATTGCGGGTCAAAGAGGCAGGGTTATAGTTTGGACACAAGAGCTGTGTCTAAACTAAAACGCAAGAGCGGCGAGAGACATGGAAGACAAGGACTGATATTGCGGGTCAAAGAGGCAGGGTTATAGTTTGGAAACAAGAGCTGTGTCTAAACTAAAACGCAAGAGCGGCGAGAGACATGGAAAACAAGGGCTGAAATTGCGGGTCAAAGAGGCAAGGTTATAGTTTGGACACAAGAGCTGTGTCTAAACTAAAACGCAAGAGCGGCGAGAGACATGGAAGACAAGGGCTGATATAGCGGGTCAAAGAGACAGAGTTATAGTTTGGACACAAGAGCTGTGTCTAAACTAAAACGCAAGAACGACGGAGAGACATAGAAGAGAAAGGCTGCTATTGCGGGTCCATGGGGCAGGGCTGTAATTTGGACACAAGAGCTACGTCCAAACTAAAACGCAAGGGCGGGGGAGAGAAATGGAAGGGAAGGACTGCTATTGATTGAGATCCTGACGCTGTGCCTGCAAACGAGGCGTTGAAACACGTGATTGGGCCAATGTGGCTCTGAAATGCTGTAACCTGAATAGGGCGTATGATGTATGATTATTATCTATTCATCAACGCGTGGACAAGCACAAACAAGACTTGACGATGCAAATTTGTTATCAATTAATTATAGCGTATTGAACTGATTCAGCTTAAACAAGACGTCATGATGTACGATTGTGATAAATTAATGAATGGGTATTAACTGATTTCGCTTAAACATGCCGTAATAACAAAGGAGTATTGCAGTGATTCAGCTTAAATATGCTATAATAGCAAAAGAGTATTGCAGCAATCCAGCTTAAACATGCCGTACTAATACAACAGTATTGCAGCAATCCAGCTTAAACATGCCGTACTGATAGAACAGTATTGCAGTGATTCACCTAAAACATGCCGATATAATAAAGGAGTAGTGCAGTGATTCAGCTTAAACATGCCGAGATAATGCGTGATTGGGCTGAATGATTAAGTTGCATATAAAAACACTTGAAAGGGAATTCCAAACAAAACTCGGCTGTTGGGCAAAACAAAAACGTTCGCATGCAACAGCTCATGAAAGCGACCAGCTGGAACAGCTCAACAGAAACATGCGATCTTGAGAGTGAACATCCTCAGCCAGTTGACTGGTTCCTGCTGTCGTCTGATCTTCACTGAGTGTGAGTGAGTTGGTTTACGCAACAAGATCTGTTAATCCGACAAATTATTTATAGATCTACAAAGATTTGACTGGAGGCTTATGACAGGTGGTATAGGTCTCTAGGGCGTTGTGGTGTAGTTAAAGGTCTCTAGGGCGTTGTGGTGTAGTTAAAGGTCTCTAGGGCGTTGTGGTGTAGTTTTAGGTCTCTAGGGCGTTGTGGTGTAGTTTTAGGTCTCTAGGGCGTTGTGGTGTAGTTATAGGTCTCTAAGTCTAGGTCTATTGTTCTCTAGGGCGTTGTGGTGTGGTTAAAGGTCTCTAGGGCGTTGTGGTGTAGTTTTAGGTCTCTAGGGCGTTGTGGTGTAGTTAAAGGTCTCTAGGGCGTTGTGGTGTAGTTTTAGGTCTCTAGGGCGTTGTGGTGTAGTTATAGGTCTCTAAGTCTAGGTCTATTGTTCTCTAGGGCGTTGTGGTGTGGTTAAAGGTCTCTAGGGCGTTGTGGTGTAGTTTTAGGTCTCTAGGGCGTTGTGGTGTAGTTAAAGGTCTCTAGGGCGTTGTGGTGTAGTTTTAGGTCTCTAGGGCGTTGTGGTGTAGTTATAGGTCTCTAAGTCTAGGTCTATTGTTCTCTAGGGCGTTGTGGTGTGGTTAAAGGTCTCTAGGGCGTTGTGGTGTAGTTTTAGGTCTCTAGGGCGTTGCGGTGTAGTTACAGGTCTCTAAGTCTAGGTCTATTGTTCTCTAGGGCGTCGTGGTATAGGCCTGCAGTTTCGACTGGAGGCCTGTGTCTAGTATCGGAACTAAAAATATCTTGCATCCGATACATTTAGAAGCCTCGATCCGCCAAGGACTTCTTTGATGCCATTACTATTCTGAGACTGATTCAGAGACTGATCAGAGTATTTCTCTCGATTCAGAGACTGATCAGAGCATTGCTCTCGATTCAGAGACTGATCTGAGTATTGCTCTCGATTCAGAGACTGATCAGAGAATTGCTCTCGATTCAGAGACTGATAAGCGAATTGCTCTCGATTCAGAGACTGATCAGAGTATTGCTCTCGATTCAGAGACTGATCAGAGCATTGCTCTCGATTCTGAGACTGATCAGAGTATTGCTCCCGATTCTGAGACTGATCAGAGCATTGCTCTCGATTCTGAGACTGATCAGAGTATCTCTCTCGATTCTGAGACTGATCAGAGTATTGCTCTCGATTCAGAGACTGATCAGAGTATCTCTCTCGATTCTGAGACTGATCAGAGTATTGCTCTCGATTCAGAGACTGATCAGAGTATCTGTCTTGATTCTGAGACTGATCAGAGTATTGCTCTCGATTCAGAGACTGATCAGAGTATTGTTCTCGATTCAGAGACTGATCAGAGTATTGCTCTCGATTCAGAGACTGATCAGAGTATTGTTCTCGATTCAGAGACTGATCAGAGTATTGCTCTCGATTATGAGACTAATCAGAGTATTGTTCTCGATTCAGAGACTGATCAGAGCACTGCTATCGATTCAGAGACTGATCAGAGTATTGCTCTCGATTCTGAGACAGATCTGAGTATTGCTCTCGATTCTGAGACAGATCTGAGTATTGCTCTCGATTTTGAGACTGATCAGAGTACTGTTCTCGATTCAAAGACTGATCAGAGTATTGCTCTCGATTCAGAGACTGATCAGAGTATTACTCTCGATTCTGAGACTGATCTGAGTATTGCTCTCGATTTTGAGACTGATCAGGGTAATGCTCTCGATTCAAAGACTGATCAGAGTATTGCTCTCGATTCAAAGACTGATCAGAGTATTGCTATTGATTCAGAGTCTGATCAGCATATTGCTCTCGATTCAAATACTGATCAGAGTATTGCTCTCGATTCTGAGACTGATCAGAGTATTGCTCTCGATTCTGAGACTGATCAGAGTATTGCTCTCGATTCAGAAAGTGATCAGAGTATTGCTCTCGATTCAAAGACTGATCTGAGAATTGCTATTGATTCAGAGACGGATCAGAGTATTGCTCTCGATTCAGAAACTGATCAGAGTATTGCTCTCGATTCAGAGAGTGATCAGAGTATTGCTCTCGATTCAGAGAGTGATCAGAGTATTGCTCTCGATTTAAAGACTGATCAGAGAATTGCTATTGATTCAGAGACTGATCAGAGTATTGCTCTCGATTCAAAGACTGATCAGAGTATTGCTCTCGATTCAAAGACTGATCAGAGTATTGCTCTCGATTCAAAAAATGATCAGAGTATTGCCCTCGATTCAAAGACTGATCAGAGTATTGCTCTCGATTCAAAGACTGACGAGAGTATTGCTCTCAATTCAATGACTGATCAGAGTATTGCTCTCGAATCAAAGACTGATCAGAGTATTGCTCTCGATTCAAAGACTGATCAGAGTGTTGCTCTCGATTCAAAGACTGATCAGAGTATTGCTCTCGATTCAAAGACTGACCAGAGTATTGCTCTCAATTCAAAGACTGATCAGAGTATTGCTCTCGAATCAAAGACTGATCAGAGTATTGCTCTCGAATCAAAGACTGATCAGAGTATTGCTCTCGATTCAAAGACTGATCAGAGTATTGCTCTCGATTCAAAGACTGACCAGAGTATTGCTCTCGATTCAAAGACTGACCAGAGTATTGCTCTCGATTCAAAGACTGATCAGAGTATTGCTCTCGATTCAAAGACTGTCCAGAGTATTGCTCTCGATTCTAAGACTGACCAGAGTATTGCTCTCGATTCAAAGACTGACCAGAGTATTGCTCTCGATTCAAAGACTGATCAGAGTATTGCTCTCGATTCAAAGACTGACCAGGGTGGTACATGGACGTTTGTTTCGCCACAAAACAGAAGGTAGGCAATGGGAGGTTAATAAATAAGCTCGAAAATTGCTCGCGAAGGAAGTCTAGTCAGTTTATGAAAATGTATTAAATCCCACTGGTGGGGGGCAGACAGTTAAGTATAAAAGTTTTGTTTACAAGCTACGCATGCTCCACTCTGTTGAACCTGCATAATATACTCCTGCAGAACGAATATGCAGAACGCTTCAACGAGTGACGTATGAAAGTCTTTTCAAACTTTTCAGAGATGTTAAATATTTAAGTGACTCAACTTTCTAAAGATGATCGACTTTCACAAGTTAAAAAAATGGGTGGTTGCAACGCAAAGCCCTTCACATAATATGAATCTGCTAAAATAACATCAATTCACAATTCAACGCACTATAAACGTTCGTCAAGGAGTCGGACATTGACTTTCAGTTGGCAGCTGAAGGCAATTCTATGAAGAAAAAAATCGGACGTTATTTCATAAAATTAATTCACGGCGAATATTTTTAAATGAGCAAACGTTAGTTTAGAGACCCAGGAACGTGCTCAGCCCAAACACAATAGTTTAAGAAAAATGATTCAATAACACAGCTTACAGAATACTTTAAAAGACCTTTACTGAATATTTACGGTTGAACCTTAGGTTAAGTCTAGTGGGTTAATCAGGACCGTGTTTCCAAAATAACATAGATGGTAAAATAGGATCGATTGACCCTCATCCGGAGTTTGGCCCCATATTATCAATGAAAACAAATCAGAAGGAACATTCAAAAAAAATATTATTTTCCACTCAAAAATAATACTTTTCGGGAGAAGCGTTGAATTTCAACCCGTTTAGTGCGAAACTTGCATAATCCAATCAAGGATCACATCACAAGAATTACGACTGTTATTGGAGCATGAAGCTCCCTTCACAGCCAAGGTTAACAAATAAAGCAAATGTTATGCTGGAATGGCATGATACCCTACATTAATGTTATACATGAAACCGGGACACAGTGTAAAATACTTGTGGAAACTGAGCTAAAACAAAATAATTTTTCATAATGAAAAAAAATTGGAATGACATGACAGGATGGAAGAGAACCTCGTGGACATGGTCTAACGCTTTAGTCAAAGCTATTTGTTGCGAGGTGAAGACAAAAGGGCGCTTCTTCAGTCAAAAAATAACAGACTTTAATGAGAAAGAGAAGTCGAAATAGCGAAGGTCCCGAGGGGGCCATTTTGATTAAGAACTTCAGCACAAATACAGGGCCAGAGGGACCAGCGAGCCTCTCATCTCACCCCCCTCTTTGGGAAGAGGGGGGAGCGTGGCGAGATGAGGGGTAGGGTGGTGTGAAAAGAGGGGCACGATGTTACCAAACCACCCTTTCGCGTTGAGGGGGATACGCACTGTAAAAAACAAGTAAACAGCGAAACGAAGAACTAGCAGTGGATAGTCAAAGCAAATGAAAGTGAATAAGGTTTGAAAATTGTCGCAGTAAATAAGAGAGTATCAGGACACAACTGGTACTTTCGAGTGCGTTATTTGTATGCTTTGCCATTAACACTAACGTTACTGTGAGCAGGAAGCTATTTACTCACCTGAACCTAACGCATTGAATAAGCATGGATTTACTATGTCATTAACACTAACGTTACTGTAAGTAGGAAGTTATTCACTCACATGAACCAAACGCGTCGAATAAGCATGGATTTACTATGCCAGTAACACTAACGTTACTGTAAGTAGGAAGTTATTCACTCACCTGAACCTAACGCATTGAATAAGCATGGATTTACTATGTCATTAACACTAACGTTACTGTAAGTAGGAAGTTATTCACTCACATGAACCAAACGCGTCGAATAAGCATAGATTTACTATGCCAGTAACACTAACGTTACTGTAAGTAGGAAGTTATTCACTCACATGAACCAAACGCGTCAAATAAGCATGGATTTACTATGCCAGTAACACTAACGTTACTGTAAGTAGGAAGTTATTCACTCACATGAACCAAACGCGTCGAATAAGCATGGATTTACTATGCCAGTAACACTAACGTTACTGTAAGTAGGAAGTTATTCACTCACATGAA
>SDVV010043747.1:0-10223 GCA_016164225.1 Gammarus roeselii
ATATATACATTGTTATAGTACCAGTGGTATGATACGTGGTCTTATAGGTGATTAACAGTGTTAATACTGAGTTTGGGTATTCCCACGCTAGGCAACCCTATCTACACTCTGTTCCCACACGTTAGATGCCAGTCATGCTCAAGATTGCAGCGCTGACTGATCCCGAGAACTTATCTCGCGGTCTCGACTCTGTTATTTAGATAAGCCACTACCTCCCGACAGGCAGTCCGACAGCCTTAGACTGTTATGATTGTCGGTATGATCGAATATATTATTCGTAACAGTTCATACGCAGTGAGGTGTTTTTTTTTGATTAGTCAAATGGTGAGTTATTTACAGTGAAGTTATATGTATTATGCTATACTGTCATGGTACGCACTCATGTGAATGATCTAATTCATCTATGCCAGAGTTACGATCCTTGGTAGAGTGTTACTTTATAAACTGTCCCAGAATCTGTTTAGGTTGGCGTCGTCTTTTTCCATTTTCAATTATTTATTTTTCCAGAATGCTTTAGAGAGCCCATCCTTGAACGTTTGAATGAGTTAATTGACATCTTTGATAATCACCGTTTTAATTACCAATAAACTATTTAGGAGGTCGATAAGGTGGACACGACTTCGGACATTGTGGTGGCTAACGAAGCCTGTATCTTCGGCTAACGAAGCCTGTATCTATGGCTAACGAAGTCTGTATCTTCAAATATAAGTGGTGTGTTGGTTTTCAGGTAGTGTAGCAAACAGGGAGACAATGATTTAGCAATTGCAGGCAATGAGGCTGTATTTACTGCTGCAACATCACCATTATTTGTCTCCTTCTGTTTGATCGGCTCCGGTGTTCCTCCATTTTTGTAGTGATTCCTGTCTTATGGACAAGTCAGCTAGTGTATTGATCCGAATTGGCAATATTAAGCTTTCGGAGGAGATTATATTTAAAACTGTTGATGGCTTTAGATTGCTGGAACCTCTCAGCGGGGTTGCCTTGGAAAAGCAAATTCTGGAGACAGCTTTGCTCGGGGGTTCGACTGTCATTATGTGCCGTACTGGCCCCGATCTCATGTCCGCAGAAGCTGTTAAGGCGAGCGGCGATATCTTCATGTAAGTTGATCTCAATCCTGTACTAGAGACTTGTTGGAGTGTTGACTGCTGTTCAATGTACCTGAGACTCATGATACTTCCTCAAGTGAAGTTGTTTCCGGTAGCTGGATGCTGCAGTTGGACTCAGAGCTTCAACGAATCGATGCCTAGTTTTATAGAGTGCCAAGGGGGAACGACGCATCATACGGAAGAGCGTGATAGGAACGACGCGTCATGCGGAGGAGCGCAGGAGGAGCGATGCATCCTATGGAGTAGCAGGGACGAACATCGGACGCTACTGTGGACTGGACCTAATATACATCCGATCTTTGGAGGGACAAGGAACCATTTGCTTGCATCTGGTGCACACCGGTAACCGATAGCTGAATTGTTCTGTTCATCCAGAGGACTGCACAACTAATCTTTAACATCAACTAAGACTACCTCGACGGAGGAGGGTGAACTGGCAACGATATTCCACAAGGAATGGCTTACTGGTTCGGTGAGTTTCCAGGAATTTGTAACTACTGGGTAGATTCTGGCTGGGAGTCCTTCCAATATTTTGTTTGTCCCGCCCTCAAGGTTCCTAATATAAATTATGCTTCAGCACCAAAAGTGATCGCCCTCATTAACTCGCTACAGATTATCTATATGGAGATTATTTAGCCTGGACCACTTTATCAACCATGGGAAGGTACTTTATGGACCAATATTTCATGGCCTTATTTCACTGTCACAGAGGTGCGGGAGCTGCCGATTACTGCCCGGGTGGAAGAGTTTTCGTCACAACTGGGGTTCGGTAATTCACGTCGATGGGAGGCTCTTCTGTAAATAAAACCTTGCTCATGGTCAATCAGAACTTTTCTCTTCAATATTTTATTATATTCTGAAAAATTAAAGCATTCTATTATGGCTTGTGTATTTGTTAACCCCGAGGTCATGGTTTTTGACAATGCAGTACGGGTTTACTCCTGTAACAAAGGGATTTGGACTGTATTTAGGCTCACATAGAAACTAGATTTGAGTAGTCGTGTTTTATTCTACAGGAACATTTATATATATTTTCACTAGAGACCTGACATCAGTATGGCTTAGGGATTTGTTATAGATTTAAACGGGTATCGTAGTATTATTACTTCATTACGCACGAACTCAGTGTTTGTTTTACTGGCAGATATTTTCGGTGTGGCTTATATGTTAGTTAAAGTTCGGAATTATTTATATTTCTATTGAAAATAAGATCAGTAATTATATCGGCATCACGTATTCACTGACCATACACTTTCCATGTTGGTGTAGGATTTATCACCTGGGTGTGGTAGGATACACCGTATATCACACTTAAACAATGCTGCTTGGACCATTTTTATTATTTATTTTGCTTGTTGAATTTTGTTATACATTTTTACACCTACACATGTATTGTTACGTAAACATACACACGTACATACATATGCACATACGTACACATACCTATATACATACATACATACATACACAGGTGACGTCATTGGCGATCAACGATAGGTCTAATGTTCTACAAGAAAATAGCTTGTAATAGAGTTATATTAGCCAGCTACATACCAAGACTGAAGTCAATGTTACGTTGGATAAAATTAGGGGCGTACGTCTCGTCTTCAAATAAACAAAAAATGAATGTTCACGTTGCGAAAATTAGTTTTCATGTGTAAGATGAAGAAGAACCGCAGATGACATATCTTGGTTGGAACAATTATAAGTTATCTCAAAATGAGTACTACTACAATCTAAAGAGTGGGGGATAATATTCATAAATAGTCGAAGAAAAAATGAAGTAGGATTTGATTAACAAGTGACGATACGTTACAGTCATATGTAACAAAGTCTAAAGAAAATATTAATGTAAATATCGAAATTAATATTATCCGAGTAGAAAATCGTCACGAGTGTAATACAGCTGAGGTAGTGGGAAATACATTTTTATCTAGGAACAAAAGAAAATCTGGATCGCATGAAACAATTTCTTTGGGATGAAGATCAGAATGACTTTGAATTGGAGAAGTATCGAATAATTCAAGTTCAAGAAGATGAAGTAATACATTTGTGGAATTACGGGCATGCAACAGACTCCGGTATTTATATTAAAGATTTGAAATAGAGTATATGAAGGATTTTGAGAGTAAGCTGAAATATAGTGATGAAGGGTTTGGTTGAACCTATCAACCATGCTGTTTCAAAGAAGAACGTGTAGATAACATTGATGATGCAAGCAAGATCTGTAAATAATACAAATAAAACACTAGTAAGCCATGTAAATCCTCAATTAAATGTTTCTATAATCCTAAAACTCAAAGGTCAAGCAATGAAATTGAAATAAAAGTACATCATGTCAGTATGTCTGAGGTCATAAGGTTATGTCGAAGCTAGTAGAAGAAAGTATTTCAAGGAACGAAGCAAAGCTTTACTAGGGATCATCACAAACTATTTATTGCCTTATAACTATCTGGGTAAAATTATCTAGATGTGATACAGATAGCTAGGTTATATATCCGAGTCGGTTCAGATTTTGCCCAGTCAACGTTGTGGTTCTGTACTGGAAAGATGAGGCATAGGTTGAGTTGGCGTTATTTCGAAAGTAACGGGAGAATAGGAGAATGTCATCATTGCAAAAAAAATGAATATATATAAAGCCACAAGTAACATGAGGCCTAATCTGAAACGCAGTCATTGTCTAGAATATGAAAATTGTTGGATAGGGAATGCAAATCATAGGTGGAAGTCATCAATGGATGTAGTTCCAGGAGATATTAAAGTAAATTAGGTAAACCAATTTAACACCTAGTTTGTGTTAAATTGGTAACAATTGTGAATTACTCTTAACATCCAAACAATATACGCTTGAAATGATTGATCTTTGCCAAATAATATGGTAGAGAGTGACCACGAAATAATGAATAACTAGGTGTAAGTGATATATAGAGCCGATGGAGAGATTCATATGTTTAATACATAAATCAATAACTGAATATCATACAAAAGCATGAAAACATGTGTAAAAGTACGTAATTCTTGGTTAAGATAGGTTAGGTTAGGTTAAGCTGAGTGTGAATAACATGTGAAAGTGATGTAAATTTGTGTCAAAATAAAAATAATATAAATTACCTCTAACATTCAAGCAATAAATGTTTAAAATAGGAATTTTTACTAAATCAAAATTGGAAGAGTGTATTCAAACTTCAACTGATAGATCAAAATGTAAAGCCAAGTGGGGAGATTTGATACGTATAAAAGTATGTATATGTCTAATGGTACCGGCACCAGTGCCGGCACCGACCCTGCATATGCGTATAAAAGTTTGTATAAGTCAACATGGCACCGGCACCGGTGCCGCCACCCACCCCTGTATATGCGTATAAAGTGTCTATGTGTGTACATGGTGTGGGACTATTGTTAGACTGGTGCTAGACATGACGGTGAATAATGCTAATACGAAACGTGAGCGCAGGAGCCAGGATAAAATGAAACACACGGTGGAGCGGTGGTTGCGTCGAGAAGACAGTGTATGTCAGCATAGCAGACGACATAAACAAACGAACAGAAAACGGAAGTATCATAAAAGAAAACTTCTATAGTACGCTAATATAAACTCTGAACATTAAACCATCAACACAGTAACAAATAATGCTATCAACTTTAGTTTATCTCAACATCCTCTCCTAAACTAAAGTTTACCGTATAAATAAGAAAGCTTGCACAACTTGTTTTTGGTAGCAGCTTTGGTAAAAATATCGGTCAAGTTGTCTTCAGATGGTACGTATTGTGTGTCAACAACTTTATCATAAATTTCAGATCTAATAAAATGATATTCAATGTCTATATGCTTCGATCTCTGGTGATAGACAGGATTTTCGGCCAACGCTTTTGCACTTTGACTATCAGCAAACAACGTTACAGTACTTGGAGCACAGCCCTTTATGTCAAAAACAACTGTCGCAGAAAATTCGCTTCCTGCACGGAAAAAAACACCATGTATCCTGCTTCATTAGATGATAGAGCAACAACGCTATGCTTTCTACTTTTCCATGAGATCAGCGCTCCCTCATCACACAAAGTATACCAGTAACCAGAAATACTGCACCTGTCCTCAGAAGAACCCTAATTAGAGTCACAGTCACCGATTACCTTCAAAGTGCCACTTGATCGTGAACATTTTAGTTCAAACTCGGAAGTGTATTTCATGTATCGTAAAACATGCTTGGCTAAATTGAGGTGGGCTTCTGTAGGATTAGACATATGTTGGGACAACTTAGTAACAACATAGCACAAATCTGGTCTGGAACATGACATGATATAGATCAAACAGCCAACTATTTCTCTGTAAAGCTTTGAATCTGCAAGCTTCCAGAATCTGAACAGATTACCTCATCGAAACCACGATCACATGGGATAGATTTGAGTTTACAATCAGACATATTAAACTTTGCTAACATTTTTGTCATGTACCAACATTGATTCGTCCTGATACACTGATCATCAAAGACAAACTTTGTGCACAAGAATCAAATCAATCTCCCCAGATCCTTCATCTGGAACCTGTTAGATAATACATTCTTTATATGGACAACACCAACATCAGAACCAGCAATGATAAGATCATCCACAAAAACTATTACAATTAATTTAACAATATCTTTCAACTTTACATAAACAGAAAGATCAGCTAATGATTGCTCAAATTTCTTGAAAATCAGACACGAGTGTAGAGGAGTGTTCCAATTCCGTCTGCTTTGCTTTAAATCATTTGAAGATTTATTCTCTCTACAAACGAGTTAATTACCATTTGTATCAGTTTTACAAAGACCTTCAGGTTGATCTACATAAACGGTACAATCAATATCTGCGTTCAAATAGGCGGTTTTGACATCCAACTGATAAGCAATGAGACCCTCTGCAGCAGCAAACTGCATAAGCATACGAATTGAGGTTATTCGTGCTGTAGGGGAGAAAGTTTCAACACAATCAATGCCTTCCATCTGTGAATAACCCTTTGCAACAAACCTTGCCTAAAAATTTTCCTCATTATTAAAACCTTGCTTGATGGCATAAGCCCATCTGCCACCAACAACATTGTGATGTTTAGGAGGTGGAACAAGCTCAAAGGTATTATTAAGTTGCAAAGATTAAATTTCCTCATCCATTGCAATTCTCCATTCATGAGAATTAGTAGAGGAAACAGCCTGTTTATAAGATACTGGAACATGTAGAAATCACTGAAGTATGAGGAGGTTAATCTGGACTAGCCAAATGTAGCAGCAGTCTTTCTGGTTCAACTTGATTTGTGGATTTTGGCTGTTTATTGACCTCCATTATATGGTGATCAGGAAAATCTTGACCTGATAAGATTGATTAGTGCCTTTTGTGTTAGTCGTGAGGTGGTCGTGTTGGGGGATTTCAACCTGCCCTCGGTAAAGGGGTCGGATGAGTTGGTGCAGGAAGAGGATGTTGACTTGACGGATCATCTGTTTTTGGATTGCTTTGCATCTTGTGACTTGCATCAGTGGGTGAGGAAGCAGACTTTTCTCTTGTCCGGCAACATTCTGGATTTATTTTTTACAAGCGAGCCGGATCGTGTTGGGGATGTTATTGTTATGGCTCTAGTCCCGAGGTGTGCTCACTCGCCTGTTATTTGTGATTATTTGTTTGTGAATGTCTTGGAGCCTGATGGTGCATGACACCAAGCTCGGAAGTATTCATGTCACCGTGGTAACTACGGCGCTATTTCCGAAGCATAATCGAGAATTGATTGGCCTCTTGAATTTGTTTACCTGGGTGTTTGCGAGGTATATAGTGTGTTCAACACTATACTGAGGAGTCTGATAGACTTACATGTGCCTCTTGCTGGAGACTCGTCTATGGTCCCATGGTCTGCGAGGCCTCCCCACGGGTTGAAGGTGAGGAGAGCAAATGCGTTGGATGAGTACAAGATTTCAAGAAGGAGGTTTGGCAGAAATGATCAAAATACTTTGGAGTCACTAACTATCTTTCTTGATCTTAACTGTCAGTTTCGAAATCATGCTTTGTTCAGCCAATTTTAGTACGAGGAATACCTTATGCAACGGTATAGTGACTCCCCAAAGCTGATCCATGCCTATATACGAAGGAAGAAGAAAGATCGTCTTGGGGTTTGACCACTTTGAATCCAGGTGGACAGCCGGTGTACGATCCACTGGAGATGGCTGAGCTCCTGTCATCTGCCTTCTCTGACGTATATAGAGAGGATGTTCCTCCCAATCCTGCTCCTTTCCAGTGATTTGATGGCGAAATGAGCGAGTTTGTCATAAGGTCTCAAAATGTTAGTTCAGCAATGGGCAAGGATGGACTCCACCCAAAGTTGCTGAAGGAGTGTGCTTTGCAATTGGCACAGCCTTTCTTCAAATTTTTCACCTTTCTCCACAGAGTGGAATGCTCCCTGATGCATGGAAGAGTTCATTGGTGATTCCAACTTTTAAAAGTAAATCTAGATATGATCTCGACTATCGTCCAGTTAGCCTTACCTCTGTTTGCTGCAAATCGATGGAGAGGACTGTTGCTGCTGAGCTGGTGGACTATTTTGAGTCTTACCAGCTCCTTTCTTTCAGACAGTTTGGATTTAGGAAGGCTAGATCAGATCAGATTGTAAGGGTTCGCGAAGTCGAGTTCTGCATTGCTCTCCCTCACAACAATTAACATGAAATTTACATCCTGTAAATAATGTATTGCTGTTAAGATGAATGTGTTATATGTTACACCATTGTATAAACTTCCATCGGAAATGTGTCGTAGATGCAGTTTTCCTCTGGCGGCGGGAATCCCTCCGCACGCCAACTGTAATTTCCCTCTGACGGCGGGGATCCCTCCGCACGTCAACTTGTAGCAAGCAGCGCGGAACTCTAATTCCAAGTTCCCGGGCTTAACAGGGATTTGGGCGCCACCAATCAACGCCAAAAGCGGCAACAAGGAGTGGATGTTAAGCCAATCCGCATCTTGGAAGCGGCACAGTGATCTGGGAATGCTAAGTCCTGGATTAAAGGAAAGTCGTAACTAAGCATTATCACACTTTTTTAGCGACAAAATATTAATTACTGAAAAATTTAGGCACAGACTAGTACCAGCCTGGTATAGGTGTAAGGGAACAAACTGTAATTATCAATAACTTAGTAACGTAAAACAACATACTTGGCACCTCTAGTGTTGCCATCTGTTGTTCACTCTGAATGGCAGGACCGCTCTAGCCTGGCCTGCCGCACCACTCTCGCACCTAACGCAATCCTACAAGGCTCATCCGCGGTAGAAAGCCGCGTCCACCCTCTCGTGTCGAGTCTTGGCAACCACCACGACGGTGAGTTACTCAACTATTATGACAAGGGACCTAAAATTTACATGTCCTAGTTTAGGATTATTTTCTCATGGCGATAATCTTCTCGCCCCTTTAAATTACGTCGAGATTATTAATGTTCAGGTAAAACTCGTACTGTTCACCCCCTGTTTTCCTCTCTTGACTATCATGTCTATGGATGAACAGTACTTTGCATTTGTTTCTTTTACAGTAAAAATCTAACCTTTCAACTCCTCATCATTATCCCCCCGGTTAAGTGTTGTATAAACTTAGGCTATTATCAGAAAACTATGCGCAGCACAATAATCAAGTTTACAAGATGTTGCTGGTCTATTCAGATGCAGTTAAGTCTGTTGATGCTGGTGTGATGGTAGATGGCCATGCTTGATTTTTCAAAGGCATTTGATTTTGTTTCCCATCCCATTTTACTTCTGAAGTTGCAAGCACTTGGAGTTTCTGAGGTTATGTTGAGGAGGATTGGTAGTTTTCTTCTTTCTCGAATTATGTGTGTTGGTGTTGATGGAGTGAAAAGTAAGCCGAGGGATGTTCTGAGTGGGGTTCCACAGGATTTAGTCTTGGGTACAGTCCTCTTTCTCATATCTGTTAATTTTTTGACGGAGGGCTTTGTATCTAAGTTTGGCGCATTTGCTGATGATTTTAAAATTTATTTGTCTTTCCAACGTCATGATGTTGTTGGAAAGCTTCCCCAAAACTTCTAGTAAATTTAACACATCTCACAAGCCGAACAACACTTTTGGATGGAAAATTTACAAGGTAGGCCAGATTCTGGCTATCATATCCAAAAATAATCTTAATAAGAAGAAGCTTACGATTTTCATGTATATATATATATACAAGATTTTACATGTCAACCGTTTCAAGACAATCCCATACTTCCCAACACAAAACAAATTTACCACAAGGCCATGCATGAATCTACTGACTGAAAATACCGTTGAAGCAAAATTTTAATATTAGTTGTACTCATATTACTGCAGGCAACAGAGAATTTTGGTTTCAGGGTCTCAACGAGAATCCTTTCTTTGACAGTTCAAACTACGTGGAGGCGTTTTCTTCCATCGAACCTGATGGGTCGATGACTGCTGGTGAAATTATTTATCAGCCTGAAGGGCGCATTAACGTTGATAACCAGTAGAGGTATCAAAGCAAAGTTCACACCGTCTACAAAGATACCAAATGAGAACTTCAAACCAAAGCAGAATTAACACTGTATAAAACCGAAAGAGTATAATGATTAATTACGATAACACATTCAGTAATGATGACACAGCACAATATGTTATTCCGGCAAGGTTTTAATATTTTATTATTACATATAATTCACAGAAAAGATATCGTACCACTTAGCTTAGCACGTCACCACACGTCCGCGCTAGGGTAACCTATCCACTCTCACACTCCAGGGCCAATGAACTTCTTTTCCCAAAACGAGTCCTTGTATTTGTATGAGGTCGTTCCTCGGAAGAAGGCCGCCCTTGTTTGGCCGATCGGCTATATCATCTAGCCATAGTTACCGGAAGCCCTGTAATTTATTTTAATCTCATCAAGCAATTCATACACTCTTCACGAACTCATAGCAAATTTAGTGCATGAAAGAATTAGTCCATATACACTTTATATAATATATTACCAAAGACGTTCTATTAACGATACACGTGCAAATGCTTCAATCAGAATACTAAATCTTCACTGATGACATGAACGATACATGGACACTATCTAATTACTTATACTATCTAATTACTACCGTTTAAAAAAAAAAAATATATATA
>SDVV010043748.1:0-10223 GCA_016164225.1 Gammarus roeselii
TATGCAGCTCCCAAAAAGGGAGAAGTTATTAATGAGCTATTTTTTAGCCTTTCCCCCCCCTCCATTCTGTGTTAGAAAAGGTCACCTCTTCTTGCAAACGACACCTCGAGGTATTACATTTTTCATCAGCGCAACGGAAACTCCTCCCAATGAAAAGAAAGATAAATGAACGTCCCTTTCTTCCCATGGGACTTCCCATGAGGGCGGACTCTTTTATACAACAAGCCTTGTTTAGGAAGCAGTCGGCCGTGTGGAAGCAAAGAGGGGTCTTGCGGGGACGATAAAGCACGAGCGCTGGTCGTGCTTTACGAAACAAAGTTTGGCCAGCCTGTTGCTGACGGTGCTGGGCGTGCGGCGCACGGTTACTATCGCTGAGCGTGCGGCGCACGGTTACTGGCGCTGGGCGTGCGGCGCATAGTTACTGGCGCTGGGCGTGCAGGGCATGGTTACTGGCGCTGGGCGTGCGACGCATGGTTACTGGTGCTGGGCGGGCGGCGCACGGTTACTGGCGCTGGGCTGCGG
Source organism: Gammarus roeselii (assembly GCA_016164225.1). NCBI lineage: Eukaryota > Metazoa > Arthropoda > Malacostraca > Amphipoda > Gammaridae > Gammarus > Gammarus roeselii. The sequence continues at coordinate 523 of SDVV010043748.1, forward strand.
CGCATGGTTACTGGCGCTGGGCGTGCGGCGCATGGTTACTGGTGCTGGGCGTGAGGCGCACGGTTACTGGCGTTGGGCGTGCGGCGCATAGTCAATGGCACTGGGCGTGCGGCGCATAGTCAATGGCACTGGGCGTGCGGCGCATGGTTACTGGCGCTGCTGCTTGTTTCTTTCAGTTTGATTAGATAAAGATACTCATCTCTGCCGAACTTTGACTTCAGCCTTAGTAAGCTCCCCCGCAGCGTTGGAGTTCCGCAAGTGTTGTTGTTTGTTCTTCGTGCCGGGCGGTGCCCAAAAATGTGCAATTTAAACAATCATGTCATAGTCAATGTTGGGAGTCGTACTATAACTCCTTTTTCTGTTATTCCAATATAATTAAAATAAAATGAAAACGTTGAAAATGGCAATGCATTTGTGGATTTAACTTTCCGTTCGATTATTCAGCGAACATTTCGCTAATTGTTTGAAATGCGTGCCGGCAATTCATATTTTTTCGTGAGCCAAAATAAAATAATTGTAATACAACATTTTCAAAACAAGGGACTAAACGATCCATAATTTTTTGGTCAAATACAAACGCTCAAAATATGTTAGCAACGTTTTTTCACTCGGATAACACAAGCTCTAAAGTGCCGTTCTGTCGTTGAAACTGTCGACGTTTATCTAACATGTTTGCGTGGAAGTGTGTGTATTCATTACCGGCTTCATGACATGCGTACAAGGTATGCGTACATGTTATGCGTACATGGTATGCGTACATGGTATGCGTACATGGTATGCGTACATGGCATGCGTATATGGTATGCGTACATGGTATTCTTACATGGTATGCTTACATGGTATGCGTAAAGGGTGTGCGTACATGGCATGCGTACAATCAATATGAATTGATTGTTTCTATAGGGACCAACATTACACATATAAAATTAGGGAGGCTTCCGATCGATTAACAGCTAGTAAGTTGTTTGTCTGGTCCACTGATATAATTTGGTTGATCATGTCAGAAAATGATTGATTTATTATTGTTCTCTGAGAAGCATACCAATCTACAGATCTTCAAACATATTTTTCGCAGTATATGAAACCATAATATTCAATACAAAGTTTCGTCAACCATATTCTATGGACTTTTATAATTATTCACTCCGGTGTTCGAGGTGTGTCTATCCTGCTCACCTAACCCCCCTTCCCCCTTTCTCTACAACAACTTGGAAATCAGTTAACCTGTTGCTGTGGCGTCGGTCAGTCAAAAGACACACGCTTTTTGATTGTTTCACTCTAAAATAATCATTTCTTATCATTTCCAGTCCTAAAACTATTGCAGTTTACAACACGTTGATGTAAGAATCTCCTGCTGAACTAGTGAGAATTAACACCATTCATAAATCTTGGATAGTTGGATTCGGATGATTGGATTTACTGTTCTTCATTTCTGATCAAGGTTGAATTTGTACTCTATTTGTTCCTGGTCGCTGTAGTCTGTAGGCTGAGCCCTCCCGCGTTTAATACCGAAGACATGTGCAGATAATGTTGACGGCGACTGTTACGGCCTTCATCACTCGATTGGCGAATTCCAATTCCAAGTTCTGGAACATCAACATCCCTGTTAAGCATAACCGGAGTTGAAGACATTTCTACTAAGTAACAGCATCCAAGGCTCGAGAGGTGCATTCGATACAAAATTTGCATGAACAGAAACAAGAAGATTGCTAGCTAATGGGCTCTCGAGAGTCAAGCCCTAAGATTGTATTGGAACAGGACGGGAATATTATCTTATATAATGTCATTCTCATTAGAATTCCTGCTATAGCATCATTCCCGAGACGGAGGTGACTTGGATGCCGCGTTTATTTGTCCTCCAATGGCAAGCATAGTCCTCCGAAGCGTAGAGGCGCTCAATGCCGACCATCGAAATGCCACCTCAACATGTTTAGAGCCTCGTATTGACGTGTTTAAGACATGGCTACCTAGTTTTGTTTGCGGGAGAAGAGGATATTACGCGAATATATTACGCGTAGTTATTGCGTGTAGATATTTTGAGCATAGGAATTGCCCGTAGATGCAAACAATGTAAGGTACAGAATCGTAGACTGGGTGCAATCGTAATGACTTCGTTTTGTACTGATACCGTTTATCAAAAAAAAAAAAACGTTTTGTAGTGAACTCGTGACTTGGAGACTCATCGAAATTATTTTGCAACATTTTATTTCATTGATTTAGTTCAGAAGTCAATGAAGTACATTAAATCTTTGTCATCAAACTTGAGAGGTCGCCATTGCCCAACGGATGCTGTTCATTCAAGTGTGATGCAAGTCTAAGTTTAAACTAACATAGGCCATGAATAATCATGTAGGTAAATGAACTTGTAAGCGCCTGACGATCTCCATCCAGAGTGTCATTTGTATTTCATCTTAAACGTTGATGCTGATTTTTCCACGATGAATTTGGTTCATAATCTGAAAGATAACAAAGATCAGAACATCCGGTACAGATTCCATTGAAGAGGCTTATCCAATTTATGTGTGCCTAATTAAGTCCGCATAGAGTTATTTACTTCTAAAGGTATATTTAGCCCACGTGAAGGAGTCTCTGCTCCTTGAAAGTGATATCAATTCATCTTGTTAATGTTCCCGTAATAGGCATTAATACATTTTATTGCCATTATTGCCATTACGGATTATCCGCATGGCTTTGCCACCGGCTGTAGTAGATTCAATTGAAAGCACCGTAAGAAGTTTGATGAGATTGGTCTTGCCCGCCATTAAGGCTGGGGAAACTCCTGTTCCTCGCCAATCTCCTCACCATTGCGGGAAGAGCGACGACGTTGGTTCATAATTGATGGTTCGTGCAATACAGTGACTAAGTCATTATCTAAAGTGATCCTTCAGTGTCATCCCTCGCCCATGTCATGATAGTTTACGTCGTCGGAACAGAAATATTAAATTAATGGGCGCTTGTGTTGGTTGCAACCGAATCTTGACATCGCATGAAAGAAAACGATGTCAATCCTCTTAATGGTTCAGCCAAATACATTATACAGCGATACGTGTTACACAATATACATCGGCATCCGTTAATACAATTCTAAACATTAATGTAGTGTAACAGAGTGTCTGTCCTATTATACGTATTTAGCCGAGCAATTGGTCATATTCACTGATGAGAAACTCAAGTAAAAAACAACATTTCAGATACAAGTAAAACCACTTGCATGTAACGCATTTACTTCTGGCATAGCAGAGTGCCGTTGGCTTCATGAAAGAGTTGTGGAGGTGTCAACTCTTGTGAGAACCTTCTTACACTGGTTTGATAAAATAGTGTTTAATATACCAATTTTCTTGATGAGTGGGGAGTAGTTAGTTGAACAGCTTCATTTTTGATGACTGTGTATGTGTTCTGCGGTCAGTCAATTTTGTGGGGAGACATTTTCGTTTTAAATAAAGCTTTGCAGGACCGGTGCATGATGCCTGTTATGAACGACGATTTGTTTTTGTTTTGTTTGTAACTTGAGGCCAATCTCCCCCATCTGTCATTGCTGGTATAATATAGAGAAATATAATCGAATATTTGTTTACCTCATATTTGGAAAAGAGGTATCAACTGACGTTGAATGTTGCTTTAACATTTCTGCTACCAGAGACACAATGCCAAAGAGTAATTAAATGTTTAGAATTTGGAGCCTTTCTACGGAGAAAAAAATATTGTGACAAACACACGTATGTTAATTAAAAATTGTTGTGGTCGTGAGGAGTGTGCATGTTTGGTCAAACAACCTGAACTTCAGAGGCTCCTCCTGAGCACGAATTTCAGAGATTGCGAAAACGTCGCTTTACTGCACAAGTCAGTGTTGGCAGACTCTAAAGCATCAAAGACAAAGTAATTTAGCCAAGCCCTGCTTGTTGACACTGAAAGTCGCCTGCTTGGAGTGGAACATCGAAAAGGTTCCCCACAATTACGTGATCCTCCGATCTTGATGACGGAAGCAGTTACCCAATGACGGTAATCTCGTTGGTGGCGAATTCATTCAACTTTTGTTCGACTGGAAGAGGACTCGTCAATGATGCATCTTTGCTATGCCTGTTTCCTCAGATGAAGCAATGAGGTCGGGTGTAAAATGATGCTGAGTGTATTCAAGCAATTAACATGGGTGTATTCTGCGAGGTCAAGGACGAGTCATATCACAAATCTCCTGCAGACATATTCTGCACGGAACAAAAAATAATATAAATTCCTAGATCAAAACTATTCGGCAGGAGAGCGTATCACTCGGTTCCTTCATGCCCGCTCATCTAAACCGATGAGCCACAGTATAGACATGGAGTGGTTTTAGAGTGCACTCTGCAGTCCCATTCGTGACATTGTTCCATAAAAATGATGGAAAACCAACATGTATGGGATATCGCTATATGAATATCGATTATATATTCAATAGAGATTTAACGATGCTGGCAACGGTAGCGGACACGGATACTCCGCTCCTAACAGAAAAGCTTATACATCGCAACATATGAAGGATTTTCATGCCCATTATCTCTCCTTCTATCTGTTGAAGTGTCACACAGATGCCTAATTACTTTGTGTCCGTGTAGCCATGCCTATTATCCACTATTGCGCCTGAGTTCTAGGAATAAACGTTACTTGTTGCGATCATCGGACCAAACAGCCATTGTTTACATTTGCCCTTCTCTGCCGTATTGATACTTCTCCCGATATTTCTGCAATGCCAGCCGAGAAGGCTTCTAAGAAGGTCCCGGTTCTTGAGGAGGTGGATGAGGAGGAGGATTTTGGTGAACTCTCTGAAGACGGCAGGCTCATTGTGTCCATTATTTCACGGAGAATGGATACATTAACAGATGAACTGGCTCGATTGGCAAAGCAAGTGGAAGAAAAGGACGAGAAGATAACCGAACTGGAAGGGGAGGTTTCTGATTAGAAGGGCGTAGTGGCTAAGCTTGATGAACGCATCGATGATGCCGACGCTTACGGGCAACGGGATACTGTGCTGTTCTCCGGTGACGACGTGCCTGCTTTCAGTGAGAACGAGAATTGCGGACAGATAGTTTGTGACATTTTGAAGGAAACACAGGAGCTGAACTTCCGAACTAATATTCTGTCCGTAGCTCACCGTGTTGGTAAAAGATCGGTAAAACAGGGTCCTGATCGTCGTAAAATAATAGTCAAGCTTTGTCGCAGGGAAGTGAAGAGTGACATCACTAGTGCGTGCCGAGAACTAAAACCCTCAGATCTTTTCATTAATGATAGCCTTACCCCAACGAGAAGCACCATTATGTATGTACTGCGTAAAGCGAAGCGTGCATTCCCTGATAGGATAGCTGCGTGTAATTCAAGTGACGGCAAGGTTTTTGTGTGGGTACGGCCTCCTAACCTTGATGCTCCTCTCCCTCGTAACTATAGGATGACCATAAATACTAACCAGCGGCTTGTGGACTTTTGCTCTAATATGTTGAACACCGAATTTTCTACCCCCATTGATGTATGGCCCCATTAGCTGTTCATTGTCTACTATAAGGAATTATATCGTGCTTATATGATTGTCTTTGTTCCGATAGAAGTTCTGATTTTTTTTCTATTCAATACTGAGTTATAGATACGAAACAAATGACCGATAATTTTTTACGAATAATTGATCCGAAAAAAATCATTTTACTAATACTTTTAATTCATTTGATCAATCGACCCAGTCAAATTATTTTACTATTCATGACCTCAATGAACATTTATTTCCTCATGGTATGTCTGGTTTGTATCTTTATAGTCAGAATGTTCGCAGTTTTAATGCCAATGGCGAAACACTCACTTCTCTCTTTGAAAGCATTAATCGCAGGCCTGACATAGTTTTCCTAACTGAGACTTGGATGGATCATACCTCCAAAGATTTTTGCAATATAGAGGGCTACAGGTCATACCACACTGTAAGAGAGCAGAGTAGAGGCGGAGGTGTGTCTGTGTTCTCTGGTAATGAACTGGACGCAGAGGTGGTGGACTGTTTATCATGGTGTGACGATACAATCGAGACCTTGGTAGTAAGAATAAGAACTTTGTATGGAAATTGTGTACGTATTCGGTGTTTATCGATCTCATTCTGACTCTATTGATAACTTTTTGGCTGTGTTGGAGGAATTGCTACATCATGATTACATTGCCAATTGTGGAATATTCCTGTGTGGGGATTTTAACATAAATTTAATCGATCAAAATTAACTTGCAGTCGATAGGTTTATTTATTCATTACGTGCAATTCATCTCATCCATCCCAACAATTACTAAACCAACTCGCTTATATGCTTCAGAAGATGGGCTTTTTCCATCAGTATTGGACTATATTAAGACTAATTGCCTCAGTAAACATAGTAGTGGCATTTTGACCGTGGACTTTACAGACCATTGTCCGACCTTTCTCCTTGTTCAGGTTGCTACTAGTCAGCCTCCTAAAATTAAAATTTCCATCCGTGATCATTCTGATGTATATATAAACTTGTTCTTGCATAAAATTTCTAACGAATGCTGGGATACTTCAGATGTACCTGATGTAAATGTGAAAACAATACGGTTCATTGGTAGATTAAATTCCTTGTATTGTTCATCTTTCCCGCTGAAAACTATGTATCTATCTACGAAAATAATTCAAAGGCCGTGACTAACTTCCGGATTGTTAAAATCTATCCAAATTTAGTCAAGACATTTGAAACTTCATAAGTTAGAAGTAATTTCTGATTATGTGAATAATAACTTTAAAAATTGTCTCACGTTTCTTCTAAGGAAAGCCAAAAACCGCTATTACATCATTTCTCAAATACTAGTAACAATCAAAAAGATACTTGGTATACAATAAAGGAACAAATTTCTCACAACTGTGACCCTAGGAAAATCCAATCTATTCTCGTAAATAATTGCCCTTTAACACATGACTTCCAGATAGCTAATTGTTTTAGTGAGTTTTTCTCCCGAGTTGCCGGAGATCTTGACCTGCAAATACCAGTAAGCGATGTGTCTCCTCTCTTAAATATGAATTTTCCTCAGGTAAATTGTTTTTTGATCAATCCTGTAACGTATGATGAATGTCTTAGTGTTGTTGGTGGGCTTAGGGATACGAAATGTGATATAAATTCGATACCAGTGAAAATATTGAAGCTGGCGAAGCATTATCTAGCGCATCCTGTTGTACACTTATTGAATAATTAATGTTCGTTCGAGAGTAGAATATTTCCGGAATGCCTTAAATTGGCTTGTATAACTCCTGTATTTAAGGCTGAGGATAAGACCAATGTAACGTGCTACCGACCTATTTCTGTTCTCGCATTATTCTTTAAAATATTTGAGCGATATATGGCCAATAGATTATCTTCTTTCATTACGAAATATCAAACAATTACTCCTTGAAAGTTTGGGTTCTAACGCGGTCAATCCACCCTTCATGTTCTAATTTCATTCGCGGAATATATCTACAATTCTCTCAATTGTAAGGAACATGCTCTCAGCATTTTTGTAGACCTACAAAAGGCATTCGACACGGTTAATCATAACATACTACTTCTAATGTAGCAGCATTATGGATTTTGGGCTTTGTCACACAGCTGGTTTGAGAGTTACTTTCATAATAGGGAGCAGTGTGCTAAAATAAAAAATCTAGATCCTCCTGCGTATCTGCTAACGTTGATGTCCCCCAGGGCTCTGTTCTGGGCCCACCTATCTTTTTGCTTTACAAAAATGACATACCTAATGTCTCCAAAGTATTGTCAACTACATTGTTCGCTGATGATACTACATTGTCTTTAGCTAATAAGAGGTATGATCATTTGATCGCGGTAGCCACTTTGGAGCTTGTAAATGTTAGAAACTGGATGGTCCCTAATAGGCTCTCCCCTAATGCTGAAAAAACTTTACAAACCGATTAAATGTTGTTGACCACTCATCTAAAGTTCGATTTGATGATACAAATATAAACTTTTGTGAGAATGTAAAGTTTTTGGGTTTAACCAAAGATCACTGAATATCTTTTGGTGTTCATGTGAGGAATATTTGTGCAAAACTATCGAAAAGTGTTGGTATATTTGATATGGTCAGATAATGTGTTCCGGAACATGTGTTGGTTACACTGTATTATAGCTTTGTATATCCACATCTAATTTATTGTAATTCAATATTGGGCGCAGCTTCTAATATTCATATTAACCAATTAACCCTTATTCAACAAAAAGTAATCTGATTAATTACTGGTCAAAGTTATCTCGCACATACGGGTCCCTTATTTCACAGAACCAATATTTTGAAGGTGTCAGATGTACTCCTATATCCCTTAGCAATACAAACATATAAAAAAAAAATTGTTCAAGTTTCAATTACATGCAGCATAATTATTATTATGACACCAGAAATCGCATTAACCCTGCACCTAGCTTTCAGAGATTAACGACTACAGAGCGATCCTTGTCATTTTATTGCCTACTGTTTGGAACAGTCTGCCACTGGATGTAAAGCAGAGTTCCACTTAGAGTATGTTTAAATTCAGATGTAAAAAGTTTTTCATTGGTAAATATTTAGATTGTTAACTGTTTGTACCTTCATCCAACTTCGATATATTTTGAGATCTTAATTGTTATCCCTAATCCCTTTCAATGTGTCCTTCTGTTGTTGGTAATTCTACTTGATATTCTACGCTACTTGTATGTGTTTTAGCTTGGTTGTAGGATTGTTTGTGTCTGTGAATCTGTGTACATGCGTTAGTTTAAATGGGATGTTTGATTGACAGACAAGCATCATTTGATGTTTATATTGGTTTATAGGATGTTTATTAACTAGGTAAACACTCTTCAATAAATTATTTTGATTTTGAATTTAATTTTAATAAAACACTAGGACAATAAAAAATCTAAGTAAGTGGAAATTAATTGATGGCGCTAAGGGATGATCGCAACGGTGTAGGGATTGCACGTAGTTCCGACAACTTCTTACATCAGTTCGTTAGTAGCTTCCAGAAAACTCGTCGCACGAAAAAGTTTCCGCTCTGCACTTTGCGACACGAACATGGCCAACAATAAATAAACATACGAATTGGAGGGCATACATTGTAGATGCACGGGCTAGTCACAGCGTTTAGGAAACTCCTTGCGGATTCAGCCGCCTACTTCTTTCATTAAACAAATGGACCCAGGCAGCATGGGCCCCGCAGAATAGTATTATAAATGTAGGAAATTCATCTCCCCGCCGCTGAGAGTCATGTTCAAAACTTTCTTGACAGTATTTCTGTCATACTTTTCGTTTACTACTCGCACTACTCTACACACAGCGTGTCAACAACCGTATTCTAGGATGTTACTGGTATTCCGATTTTCAACGTTGTCAAATGTGGCCGGTTCTCTGTAACAAATCTAGAAGTATCTTGTATCAGGTAGTTTCATTGTATTGTACCACTTTACATCTTGCAGCTTAGACGAAATGCGTTTCCGCCAAAATGCGCTTCCGACTCTCATTTGTATTAATCTCGTTTCAATTCCGTTTTTGAACCTTCGACGTCCCGCATCTAACTATAGTATTACATTCATATCTGCTGTCTACAAGAAATCTCCAAAAACAGAACTCAACCTAACGGTCAATTTTTCCACCGGTAAATTCTATACCAATCGAATATGGTTCAGGCTATGCTAGAATGTGGCATTTGTCACACCTCGAACTAATATATA
>SDVV010043749.1:0-10223 GCA_016164225.1 Gammarus roeselii
ATATGTGGCCAGTAAAAATATTTCGTTTTATATCTTTAAATTTTGAATAAACTTGTGTATCAAATGGATTTTAATATTTATAGTATTAACAGATTCGAGAGCCTCAAATATTGACTCCTCTAAGGATGCGTTGTCAAATTCGTTGAGATTGTATTTAGTAGATGGTTACGTATTATAAATAAAGTTTTATTCCTCCATCAAGTATTATAACCCGTGAAATTTTTGAGCTCTTCCGTTAGGGGATCGAGTCACTTTCCGCTGGTCACAAAAATAGATTGAAAAGAAGGGATCAAAGGATGTTGGGAGCCTCTAGTTACTGAGGGTATCACGATATTGAGATCAGCAGAGATGGGCAGGATCCTGTTTCTAAAAGAGGTATCCATATCTACTCAAACCTCTCATATCTAAATACATTCATTTGGGAATTTAGTATGGTTAGTATATCCTCTGAGGTTTAGCACCAATAAAATCAATGATGAATATCTTACATGAGAAACCAAATTAAAAATTATTCTAGTTCTTAGGATGTATGAGGGTTGACGTTGAAGAATATAACACAATTTTCGTGCATGATATAAACGTTAATGAATACCTCTCCCCGCCAAAAAACGTTAGGCCCTGCATGGCCCTGGCAATGACATCAGCAAAGACTCGACACCGTCCGCTGTGTTTTGGAGCTACGCCTCCCATGGACATTTGCTTGCCTGTTATCCCAGTCGATTTACTCGTTTTTGTTTGTTGTAACACTAACACGTCAGATTTGGAAGTTGAATCCCTCATCAAAGCAGGCCATGTAATTTTACCAGGACCGTATAATCCTTGACAAAACCATTATAAACCAGCTGATTATTGTCTTCGATCCTTCGGCAATATGCACTTGCTAAACAACTTTGAACCCTATGTTTACTAGCACTGATTCATAAACAGAATACAATTCGATGTTTTACATAGCAACAATTTTAAGACATAATACGGTAACAAAAATCATCAATGAGACAGTCAACAAATGGGAAGGTAACTTGTGGTTACATTCAAACCCTCTGCCTGCTAATCGCGGTGATGGTTATTGTTCATAATGAGAGTCAGCCGGGATATCACGCCATCTAACGCTAATTTAATTATTCGGAAAAAATGTGCATTACAAAATGTTCACTCATCTAACCCAACTAGTTTATTATATGAATATAATTATATCCGAGAAACGTGTGGAAACAGTTCACTGTTGATATCGATTGAATGAGGTTAGTCAAGAATATTGTAACATTAGTAAACTGGGTAATTTTCTCACAACTGACAATTGCGCCCTAGAGAGTAATTACATCCTACTGACAATTGCCCGCTAGAGAGTAATTACATCCTACTGACAATTGCCCGCTAGGGAGTAATTACATCCTACTGACAATTGCCCGCTAGAGAGTAATTACATCCTACTGACAATTGCGCCCTAGAGGGTAATTACAATTACAGCCCGCTAGAGAGTAATTACATCCTACTGACAATGGCGCCCTAGAGGGTAATTACATCCTACTGACAATTGCCCGCTAGAGAGTAATTACATCCTACTGACAATTGCGCCCTAGAGGGTAATTACATCCTACTGACAATTGCGCGCTAGAGGGTAATTACATCCTACTGACAATTGCGCTCTAGAGAGTAATTACATCCTATTGACAATTGCGCCCTAGAGGGTAATTACATCCTACTGACAATTGCGCGCTAGAGGGTAATTACATCCTACTGACAATTGCCCGCTAGAGAGTAATTACATCCTACTGACAATTGCGCCCTAGAGGGTAATTACATACTACTGACAATTGCGCGCTAGAGGGTAATTACATCCTACTGACAATTGCGCTCTAGAGAGTAATTACATCCTACAGACAATTGCGCCCTAGAGGGTAATTACATCCTACTGACAATTGCGCGCTAGAGGGTAATTATATCCTACTGACAATTGCGCGCTAGAGGGTAATTACATCCTACTGACAATTGCGCGCTAGAGGGTAATTACATCCTACTGACAATATTATTGCGCTCTAGAGGGTAATTACATCCTAATTTTCAAGTAAACAATTTAGACAAGTGGTTTCGTTACATCATCATTTCAAGTTTAATGTTCCAGTATTCATGTTACGTCGCAAGGCATTTAGTTTTTCCTGTGAAAGTCATCAGGGGATTACTCATAACGTCTGATCGATATTCTCTGTACTAGCTCATCCGATTGGAATCAGATTTCCACGTACAAATTCTACAAATAAGATAGCGACTATACAATGGAAAAGTCGCCTTGACTTTTTAAGTTACTTACGGGGATCGTCCTAATCGTTTCTTCGTCCGTCACACCTACTAACAAAATAAAGACTTCAAGGGCAGATACGCTATTTTTTTATCATCTGCCAGTTTGACTCTACTCCAGAACCTGTGACGGATTATAAACACGGTCACTTTAAGTATATTTGGTCGATTTTCCTGAGTATGTTAAAGTTTTTTGGTGTCCTTACAAACTGGGTTTCAAAACTTAACATGGTCAACAAGAACATTAAAATAACAAGATATATGCAACGGGGCTCAGATCAAAAAAGGTGAAGGTTGTTTTCTTTTCGACAATATATCATGTATGATAACAATACAGCCGCTCCAATAAAGATCTTGTCACGCTGAGTTCCGACGCTGATGTTCTGCTGAACAAGACGAACCGCTCCTGACAATGATGTCCTCCGAATACATCCTGCGCGCATCATGCTGGGTCGGTAACAGATCTCAATTCCTGGAGCGTATAACTGTTCCCATGGAATTGAGTTTGCAATCAAGGCTGATAGGATGGTCTTCCTGCTAGAGATGCGAAATCATTGTTGCTCTAGCTTGTTTGGAAGCAATGACTAATAATGGTGTCGAGAGAGGAGCAGTCAATGGGCAGTTGGGAAAGAAAACTTATTCGTCGCTCAAACAATGTTTTATAAATAGTGTTCATGCCCTGTAAATGTCTCCATGCCACGTCACATGTAATCAAGGCCAGGAGAGTTAGAATGAGCATGTGTTATGTTGTCTTACGCATTCGTTCAAACAAGCTTGTGTGAGAATCAGGGGCTTAAGGTTTCAGGTGATCGAATATGTGTTATTGAGCAGCGAGGTTCAGCTGAAGCTAGAACACTCAGAATTGTTACAGTTTTATGGTCAAACTGCATTCAACCATGAAGTATTTGAAGGTGTCAAAGCATTAATAAAAAATGGAAAAACACTCATTGGAGTTCATTTAATTGCAAACTCGGCTTCAAAACTATATACTTAATTCATTTTTAAACTAATTGTACGCTATATTATTAAAAGCATATTTTTATTTGTAACATAACAACTGTAATTATATCGAAGCGAAACGTTTACCGAACAAAGTGTGTGAATCAGCAAGTTTTCTTATCCCACATTGAAAATAAACCACTCCGGACAACACAAGATCTTTACGCATATTCATTTGTCACAAATGAAGGAGCTAGACGTTACATGAATGGGTCAGTGTTATCTTCGAAGGGGAGATACTGGCGGGTGCTGCTTCGTAGTTTTAATTGAAAAAGATTATCAAATCAAAATAATATATTAAATTACTGTACCTAGGATCATCGTGACAGCATATCTTCCTCACCTCCCACGATTACTGCAATCGATGGGTTAGGTTTGGTTTTGCGTTATGTGTTAAAGGTGGAATATTACTCAACAAATCTTTTTCATGAAACAAAAATGTATTAACAACCTATTCAAGATTTATTGTAGCAATAATAAATGTTAAGAGGGGACTTGTAGTTGACTGAAAAAATAGGCTATCCGAAAAAAATAGAAACATAGCCAGATTTCCCTTATTGTCTAGAAGTTCAAAATTGCCTTTCCGAGCAAATTGGGAATTGAGGACAACTGGAGGGAACACTCAAACGATATCCGATAGAGGGTAGAGATTTTGATAAGAACCGCTGGAATGTAAAATAAAAATGGGTCCCTATGGAAACCGGTTTTCAGATGCTTCCCAATTGTTGGTAGGACATGAGAGGACAGGACTTAATCTGGAGTATGTGTGCCTGGGAGAAATTTGAGACTAACACTCAGGGGTAAACATTCCCGCCTTCATAGTACGGACTTTGGGTAATAATGAGTGTTAATTTAAGGTGTATAACCAGAATACACTCTATATAGTGTTGACATATGAAAACAATGAAAAAGTAACATTGATGAAAAATTGAGTTTGTTTTGTTCGTGTTCCTGAAATACTACACCCCTGAGGTGAGGCAGGCAGCCACAAGGAAGCTGGAGAACCATCTGTGGTATCTATTGGAAAATCTCGAAGAGCTGACCCTGTTTGATCGCAAGGTTTCCGCCGAGACGAAGAGGCCACATCACTGGTGGTACGCGTCTCTCTCCAGTAGTTTATGTGTAGTGTCCCTGTCCCACTGGTGGCACTTTTATATTTCCAGCAGTTTTTTCATTTCGTTCCAAGCCCCATGAAGATACGCGTCTGTACGCAGGGAGTCAATATGAGTTCTGCAACAATATACCATAACTCATATTGACACGCGTCTATTGAATGCAAGTTTGAGTTAATTGCGATTTCTGGACTGTTTCACGAGAGCATTGTTGGTCGACAAATTCAGGAACTATATCTATTCGTTTCAACATATCAGAAATCGGTTTCGCTTGCAATCGTAACGAAAATATTTTCTGTTTGTGTGATAAGTGATCAACAAATGTTGAGCTTGGATTGAATAATTCAAATTAGATCTTATAAAAGAGATCAATAAAAGTTACAAATTGTGTTCATGGTTAAGGCCCCGTCATTTTACATGTGATAAGCTTGCCATCTACTGTTTCATCAATAGATCTGACAGCAATTTAAAGGAGATTGATCGCAGTCCGACCGATAACAATTGGTCAATTGTATATGACCATTTGCTTGCAATTGTTAACACACCCCTTCGGTTTTCACCATCAATACTGCAGGAGGTTCGTTGATATAAGTTTCACTGTGGAGGGAAACATTCAATTTGGGCTTCCGGACATTAGGTGAGTTGCACAATAACTCACTCTTTCACCCCGCTGATCATTACTAAATTATTCGGAGTCCCTATGTTCTGGTTGATTGTCTTTTAATATATGCCATAAATGAAGGGACGGATAACAGCTCGCTAAAAAACAGAAAAAGAATGACTGATACTTCTCGTACCGGTTAAAAATATGTTATATTGCACTTCTGTGAAAGTATTAACAGAGGAAAATATTACATGTCATCTGTCCACGTTGAAATTGTGTGTTGGGGTCTCTGTCAAAGCACTTTCCATATTTTCACCACTGACTGAATTGGTTCCTGTTCAAGGAATATTGGCTGAAACGATGATTTTTCATCTATGTACATGATTTATCCGTCACCTGGTGGAAAACGAGGAGAACGAGAGGTCGTCGTTTCGTACAGCTACAACTGCAGCTGAAACCAAGTTTTGTAATGAATGTTAAAATAAATGTTGACATTATATTCCAATGTCTAGATTCCTTTGGGAATTCAATTATTAAAAAAGATTGAAAGGACATGAATAACTTGCATGGAGCGTTAGTCCCGACTTCTTTCCAAAGAGGCAACTCCGCGTTCCAGTCTCATAGTACATGTTTTCCTGTCCACTAATTCAGCCCTGACCTGACGGCCGTACGGCTCTTTCTCACATTGCAGACTACCGAACAATATTTAGTTGAATAACTCACTAGACCCACGGGGATACGCCGCCGTAGCAGCACTAGAAGGGAAGGTCTAATCATACATACAAGCGGGTGAAATATTATTTTACATTTGTTTATGGTCACTTCATAGTTACATGTCTTCGAGCGATGTCACAAAACAACCAAATGATGTTTATTAACTGAATTATTACTAAGATCAAATGATGTCGGAACAAAAGTCGTAACCTCATTTTCTTGCGCAATCCATCAATGAATAATTGATGTTCATATATAAATTCCTCATCCTCAAATCAATTGTGTAGAATTTATTAATAAAAATGTGGTAATAATTTTTCCACACTACCTCTTTTGCGTACCGTAATAATACACCTGTTTCTACCTCACATGCTTTGAAAATCGGTTGTCAAAGCATGCACATTCAACCCAAATCGTTTGTTTTAACCATTTGTGTTGGTAACGAAAAAAGTAGTTTCCGATGTTCTCGACATTGCACCATCAATCGTTTCACTCGATGATGACGCTCCTCTATTGCACTCGACAATAACTGGTTAATTGTAGAGTGGACTGCAATTCCATCCCTCATGACAGTTACACCAATGGAAGGCTCGCTCTAACTGAGCTGCGAGGGAATGGCTTCAAAAAGAACGCCTCTGCCATCATGGGACTACCTCGCATTTTGTGTCATCATTCAGGATCTCTGAAAGAATGCATCTTAGCGCATGTGTCCTCCACTCAAAACCAATATTGAAACTTTTCTTTTGTTATCTCCGAATGTTTTTTCTATTCAGTGTCTCCCTTTGTATGTCAGTTTTGGTAACGATTCCAGGCAGATGCCTCCAAACGCATTGGCCCAATTATTGGACAAATTCCTGGCCGCTGCCGGAAGGCCGCTTTGCATGGGAATTCCTCCGCTCGAGCAAGGAATTTGCTAAACACACAAAGACTTCATCAGAACCTCGCAGTGAGGATATTTTGATTCCATTTTTAAAGTTATGGAAAATTACGTAAGCTTGAGAAGTATGTATTAATACCGGCAATTTTGCGTTTCTCGCATTGCCCCGTTGGGTACCTCGGTTCGCCTGCTCTCAAAAAAATCCGTATTCCTTCAATACATTACCACCAACCACTAAATAGTTTGAATATAGAGTGCTAGTCAGTAACAGTATTCACTTGTATTGTCACGAACGCGCAGGAAAATGTGAATTAGAAACAACTCTGGACAAGAAGTTCTGAGTGACGCATTTAAAGGAAAAATGTGACCTTGCGGGGGTGAACCGCGTTCAATAAAGTAGGGACCATGGCACTATTTTCCTCTGTTACTACCACCACGTGACAGCACCCCAACAGTTATCCACCCCAACACGCATTCACTGCAACAACCTACGCGTTGCAATACCGTAACACTCATCCACTGCTGCTGCTACTACCAACAGGTCGCAACACCCCAACACTCTCCTTCGCTGCTGCTGCTACTACCAACAGGTCGCAACACCCCAACACTCTCCTTCGCTGCCGTCATCTCCACTTTTCGACACCCCAACACGCACCCGCTGCCACCTCCTCCACGTTTGAAACACAGACAACCCTCGTCCACTACTACCACCTACCGATTGAAACACCCCAAAACTCTTCTTCACTGCCGCCACCTGCACGCACGCAGGGCCCCTGCGTGCGTGCACCCCCTCCCTGCTCCAACACCATACAATTAATCCACTCCTCCACTGCCGCCACCTCAACGTCGCAACACCTCAACACTCACCCACTACGGCCATCTCTACGTTGCAACAAGCTAACACTCATCCACTGCCACCACTATTCCGTTGCAGCACCTCAACACTCATCCACTGCCGTCATATCCCCGTCGCAACACATCAACACTCACCCACTGGACGCCACCTCCACGTTGCCACACGCCAATACTCATCCCCTGCGGCCACATCCCCTCCGCAACACCTCAACGCTCGTCCACTTCCACCAACTCCATGTTGTAAAACCGCAACACTCCCGTTCACTGGCGCCTTTTCAATGCTGAAGAAACCCCTCAATCTAATTAAGTCGCAGTTTTTCTTTGTTACTGTGATCATTTCGGTCACCAGACTTCCTCCCAAATCAATATCCGTTGGAAGTTGAAAACTCGTTGTTGTTGATTAGCTAATGAAGGGCGTCTCTTATATTTGGTTATTGAACGCAGGCTTCGCATATCCGAGGTTTGAGAGCCATCATATTGTGATGAACGAAATGGACGGTGCAGGAGGCCAGCATCGTGTTTCGGCAATGAGGCACCACGACCGCTGTGTTCGTGCCGAGACTCGACTTCCTAATATGTAGCACCAGAAGCATCTGCCCTGCTTTCGGTTAGGCATTTTTTGAACGACACTGTATTGTAGTGGGTAGAGGACAAACGACCTCAAAATGTGGTCTACTTGCAATGGTTGGCCTAACATATTCTATCCTTCGAAATGCCTCCCGCCACTCGATTTACGATCAGCCTTTCCTGTGCATTCGTTTACACTCCGTTGCCTCGGTCCAACCTGATCATGCATTTCCAATTGAAAATAAATAAGAGAAGACCAGGTATCCCTTCCGTAACTATTGCATGAAGGACATAGTTCCCGAGCAGCGACTTAACAAAAATATTGATAAACTTACGTGCTATTCGTTGACAACTATTATTTATTAGTAATACATAAAAAAAACGCAATTTAAATATAAAACAAAGAATCTTTTCTGTTCATTTAATGAATTTCCAAATAATATAGTAGTTGATATTCAAATGATAAGTCATTGCCTGTATTTCGATCGCCAAGCACTGCAAGTCTAAAACACTTCAAAAGACAGGTCTGGAATCCAAAGAAAGGGCTGGTCGTAAAACGAGCGGCGGGCGGTATTTTTTGTATAATGAGAAAAATTATTGCAAGGAGACCACATTTTGTGGTCGATTGTCCTCTACACACAATAAAGCGTTGCCGTTCGGTCGGTCGGAGGCCCAGTAAAGCTCTGTTTGAGACCGCTTAGCTTGGTGGCCGAGTGAGTAGCGTGTCGGCCTATTCATTGGAGAGGCCGCTTCCATTGGAAGCTGTAGGATGTAGGTTCGAGCCTACCTCACCCTAAATGGGACATTCTGGACGTCGATCAAAAAGGGAAGGACTGTATCCATCCCATGATTTTCTAAGGAAAGTGCGACGCACGTCCTTGAATGTGTCCGAAAAGCTTTTATTTAACATAATCTCCTTACCAAAATCTACACACTCCAGGTATTGCAGCACGAGCAGTCAGAGGTCCAGTGGAGCACTCTTTGATGTTGCCAAGTCTCAAACGCTGTGTTTCCGCTGCGGCGGTTCCCACTCGAACCTCGAGAATACCGCTCTTGATTTACTCTTCAGGGTGACTCTCTTATTGCCTCGTCGCCCTCTGAGTTTGTATTTTGTACTCGCACATCAAGGCCGAGGTCGAGCGACCTGTGAATGGAAGGAGGGGGAGTTTGCCTAAATGGAAGTCGAAGAACTTAACACTTCCGTAGATCAAATAGTAATAATCGACTGATTGCAGTAAGTTGTGATAATTTGTAGATTCTAATATTTTTTCGTTTACAAACCAATTTGTCCGAAATAAATATATTCATTGGACAATAATTCGTGGACAAAAAGAAAGAACGGTGGGAGAGAGATTTGTTTCACTGTCATTTGGTTTTCTGTGTCGTATAGACATACATCGGATGTCAACAAATATGTATAAAGTAACTAACAATACTTTTCGATGATTACGATTTTTGATATTTATTAAACTGAGCTACTGTCCGCCTACCTCATACTTATGAGCTGTCAGCAATGCTCTTTAATAATAGGATGGTGTCTCACACGCCATTCCTA
This sequence comes from Gammarus roeselii, assembly GCA_016164225.1. Taxonomy (NCBI): domain Eukaryota; kingdom Metazoa; phylum Arthropoda; class Malacostraca; order Amphipoda; family Gammaridae; genus Gammarus; species Gammarus roeselii. The sequence goes on from SDVV010043749.1 coordinate 9,579, forward strand.
AAGCGCAGTGAGTGTTGCGGAATCCGAGCCGGACCTATTGGCTGTAAAAGGACAATGTTTTGGATTTTCAGGCGAGTGCATGCGAGTGCATGGGTGTGCATGCGAGTGCATGCGAGTGCATGGGTGTGCATGGGTGTGCATGCGAGTGCATGCAAGTGCATGCGAGTGCATGGATGTGCATGCGAGTGCATGCGAGTGCATGAGAGAGCATGCGAGTGCATGCGAGTGCATGCGAGTGTATGCGAGTGCATGCGAGTGCAAGCGAGTGCATGCGAGTGCATGCGCGTGCATGCGAGTGCATGGGTGTGCATGCGAGTGCATGCAAGTGCATGCGAGTGCATGGGTGTACATGCGAGTGCATGCGAGTGCATGCGAGTGCATGGGAATGAATGCGAGTGCATACGAGTGCATGCGAGTGCGTGCGAGTGCATGCGAGCGCATGCGAGTGCATGTGAGTGCAAGCGAGTGCATGCGAGTGCATGCGCGTGCATGCGAGTGCATGGGTGTGCATGTGAGTGCATGCAAGTGCATGCGAGTGCATGGGTGTGCATGCGAGTGCATGCGAGTGCATGCGAGTGCATGCGAGTGCATGCGAGTGCATGCGAGTGCATGCGAGTGCATGCGAGTGCATGCGAGTGCATGCGA
>SDVV010043750.1:0-10223 GCA_016164225.1 Gammarus roeselii
CAGTGCGAGGGAACGTTGCATCCTCCTTCATGAGAGTATTACAACGTGAGGGAACGTGAGGCAGTCTCTTTAATGACAGTGATATACAGTGAGAGGGAACGTTGCATCCTCCTTCATGAGAGTACTACAACGTGAGGGAACGAGTGTCGTGCTCTCTGATGACAGTGATATACAGTGAGAGGGACCGTTGAATCTTCCTTCATGAGAGTACTACAACGTGAGGGAACGAGTGTCTTGCTCTCTGATGACAGTGATATACAGTGAGAGGGACCGTTGTATCTTCCTTCATGAGAGTACTACAACGTGAGGGAACGTGAGGCAGGCTCTTTAATGACAGTGATATACAGTGAGAAAAGCATGACATGTTCCTGGATGAGTGTTGCTCCTTGATAACAGTGTTGAATTGTCACCAATGTGTAGCAGGCTTCTTGATGACAGTGTTGAACTGTCACCAATGTGTAGCAGGCTTCTTGATGACAGTGTTGAAGTGTCGTCAATGTTTAGCAGGCTTCATGATGACAGTGTTCAAGTGTCGGACAATGTGTACATGCTCCTTGACGACAGTGTTCAAGTGTCGGACAATGTGTGCATGCTCCTTGATGACAGTGTTCAAGTGACGGACAATGTGTGCATGTTCCTTGACGACAGTGTTCAAGTGACGGACAATGTGTGCATGTTCCTTGACGACAGTGTTCAAGTGACGGACAATGTGTGCATACTCCTTGACGACAGTGTTCAAGTGACGGACAATGTGTGCATACTCCTTGACGACAGTGTTCAAGTGACGGACAATGTGTGCATGTTCCTTGACGACAGTGTTCAAGTGACGGACAATGTGTGCATACTCCTTGACGACAGTGTTCAAGTGACGGACAATGTGTGCATACTCCTTGACGACAGTGTTCAAGTGACGGACAATGTGTGCATGTTCCTTGACGACAGTGTTCAAGTGACGGACAATGTGTGCATACTCCTTGACGACAGTGTTCAAGTGACGGACAATGTGTGCATACTCCTTGACGACAGTGTTCAAGTGACGGACAATGTGTGCATGTTCCTTGACGACAGTGTTCAAGTGACGGACAATGTGTGCATACTCCTTGACGACAGTGTTCAAGTGAGCAACAACGTGTGGCATACTGGTTGTCGATAGTGCTAAAATGAGCAACAACGTGTGGCATACTGGTTGTCGATAGTGCTAAAATAAACAATAACGTGTGGCATGCTTTTTGACGACCGTGCCAGAATGAGCAATAATGTGTGGCGTGCTTTTTGAAGCATTTTAAAGTGTCGTTCAACGTGTGACATGTTCCTTGTTGAGAGAACAAGACTCCCTATCAAACTATCAATTTCAATAAACATGCTTCAATAAATAGTTAAGCTCATGTTGGTCTCCGCGAATAGTTTGTGTCCCTATAGTGGAGACTTCGTAGCCCGCACGAGCATTTGTCTCGCAGTATCGGCCCTTGCCGTAGGGCAGGGCAGAGGTGTAGCCAGGGAGGGGAGTAAGCAGCCGCTCCCACCTTTGAGGCCCGTTGGATACTGCCTGCTGCCATTTTCTACCTTCTCCTACCATTGGATACCATTGGATACCATCCATTACTGTCTGTTACCGTCTGTTGACCTTAATACCATCTGTTTCCGTTGCATACCGTCATGTGTTACCGTTTGTTGCCGCCCGTTACGATGGTCGCCGTCTGTAAACACATATTGCGTCCCATCGCCGCCCACTGCTGCCGTCTTCAACAAGTCTCGCTTCAGAATAACTGTCTGGCTTTGACGGATCAAAGCAAAAAACAGCAACTAAATACTGTCCATTGTATTTATCCACATCTACGTGGAGTAAACGCGTCAATGTAATGACAACACTTATTTAGTTGTTGTATCTATTCCAGATGTGGGTATTGGCTGTTAATTATGCCAGGGGATCTGCAAGAGATACCGGCTCCATAGTAAAAACTTCAAGTGGAGAAGAAAAAAAAATTACGAATGGATTTGCGAGGCTTAAGATCGAGGTCAATGCAATATAGAGAAGCGTTACATTCGCCTACCAGAATACCGTTTGAGACGAGGTGATACGGAAGTGAACGATGCTGGTGTAGCAGCAGTAAGGGAAGAGTTACTTTTACTCGGAGTATAACACTAGTTTTGTTGAGTCATGTATGAGTGCTTAGTAATCAATTCTGAATGCTGTGAACTAGCGTGGTAAAGGAAAGAACAATTGGCAAAATTAATAAAACCTAATTCGTTTGTTGAGTTCTACAGTGAAAACACAGACATGTACTGGTGATGCTGTATGAACAATGCAGACACAGACATGTACTGATGATGCTGTATAAACAGTGCAGACACTGACATGTACTGGTGATGCTGTATAAACAGTGCAGACACTGACATGTACTGGTGATGCTGTATTAACTTCTTTATGACGTTTTGTTGCCAGCAACTTTCTCCTAAACTCCTTCTATGTGTCCTCAATTATTTTTTTAAAGAATGCGTCATTCTGAACACTTCCTCACTCTCAAAATTTCAGCCGTCATAACATATATTTTCTCCCTGTCATGTTCCAACAATATATCACTTCCATGTGAAGGCCTTCCCACGTGCATAAGGACCCTAAGCCTTGTCTCCCTGTCATGATCCAACAATATAACACTTCCATGTGAAGGCTTTCCCACGTGCATTAGGACACTAAGCCTTGCCTCCCTGTCATGCTTTAACAATATATCACTTCCATGTGAAGGCTTTCCCACGTGCATTAGGACACTAAGCCTTGTCTGCCTGTCATGTTTCAACAATATATCACTTCCACGTGAAGACTTTTTCACGTGCATTAGGACACTAACCGTCGTCCGAGTATGCAAAGAGTAAACGATGGAAAGATGGTCGATACACTCAACACCCATACGGTTACACAGTTTCGTATCTTAGATTTCAGGAAGGGTCCGATTTGGAGTCCCATCAGTCTCTTCGGGCATAGGACTGGTTAAGGCCATTTTCGAGACGGGGCACTACAGCGTCAGCGTGTTTGCCCCCGTTTCTCCTTCAGCACAACCAATACACGCCTACAGTCAAGCCGTCGCTTAAAAGTTCAGCACTATGCAGGGAAAGCTCTTCAGACACTCCAAACTCATCCGTTGCCCATCTTTCTCAATAAAATAACTCAATGTCCTACCCATAACAATTACTTCTACCTTTCTTCACAAATGCCTATTGCATTTCGATCAACGAATCAATTTGTACTAAATATTTCCAGATATTTTTCAAATACTTTCTAATGAATCACATTCTATCTCTTGTTGGGTTTCACAGTTCATTTTCACGACAGATCCGACGTTCCAGTCAATGGGATCTTCTCGCCACTCGCACATCCTTGACAAATGCTCCCAATTCTCTTGACACGCCTGCCCATCTTGACACGTCTGCCCATCTCGACACGTCTGCATATCTCGACACGTCTGCCCATGGGAAGAACTTCCAAGCAATACCTCCGGAAACACTTTTGTCGTCAATTACACAATTCGTCGGAAGAACAGTTCGAAAAGGAGGAATGTTGGAATAAGTATAATTTGCGGACTGAAGATGTTGTTCCAATTCCACGTGGAAGTTGTTTCCCAAAGCCATGTATTCCTGATTCTTACCTCAAAATAGACATTTGTCCGTAGTATCATTGCATATATATATTGTAAATTATATTTTGCTCGCTGAAACACGAACATGCGGCCCTTTAGAGATGAGCTGCGATAAATTCAATTTAACTTTTGTGATCGACAATTCAAATAGTGTAGTTGATATAGTAACTTCATGTGATATATTCAAAAATTGGAACCCCATTGTCAGCCGATGGAAGAAAATAATTTTATGAATAATAATAATAATTGACAAGTCGGGAAGTTATAGTCAACAAAAACTTTTGATTTCGTCCTACATATCAATTCGATCAATTTGCCTACAAAACTGAACAAGTGGCAGTTATGTTTAATGATGCATGACTCCATCACCTTGCATGGCCCATTCCTGTGAAGAAGTGGCAGTTCTGTTTTATGATGCATGACTCCATCACCTTGCATGGCCCTCCCTGTGAAGAAGTGTCAGTTCTATTTAATGATGCATGACTCCATCACCTTGCATGGCCCTCCCTGTGAAGAAGTGTCAGTTCTATTTAATGATGCATGACTTCATCACCTTGCATGGCCATCCCTGTGTAGAAGTGGCAGTTCTATTTAATGATGCATGACTCCATTACCTTGAATGATCCTCCCTGTGAAGAAGTGGAAGTTCCTTACATGGTACATGACTCCATCACCTTATATGGCCCATCCCTGTGAAGAAGTGGCAGTTCTGTTTTATAATGCAATGACTCCATCACCTTACATGGCCCATCCCTGTGAAAAAGTGGCAGTTCTGTTTTATGATGCATGACTCCATCACCTTGCATGGCCCATAACTGTGAAGAAGTGGCAGTTCTATTTTATGATGCATGACTCCATCACCTTGCATGGCTCATCCCTGTGAAGAAGTGGCAGTGTTTTTATGATACATGACACCATCACCTTGTATGGTCTATCCCTGTAAAGAAGGGGCAGTTTTTTATGGTACATGACTCCATCACCTTGCATGGCCCATCCATGTGAAGAAGTGGCAGTGTTTTTATGATACATGACACCATCACCTTGTATGGTCTATCCCTGTGAAGAAGTGTCAGTTTTTATGGTACATGACACCATAACCTTGTAAGGTCTATCCCTGTGAAGAAGTGGCAGTTTTTTATGGTACATGACACCAGCACCTTGTAAGGTTTATCCCTGTGAAGAAATTGAAGTTTTTTATGGGACATGACACCATGACCTTATATGGTCTATCCCTGTGAAGAAGTGGCAGTTCCTGTTACAGTACATGACACCATCCCCCTTATAAGGTCTGTTCCTGTGAAGAAGTGGCAGTTCCTTTTATGGTACATGACACCATCACCTTGCATGGCCCATCCCTGTACAGCTGCGAGAAGACGAAGCCACAACAATGAACACAGAATCGAACCATACAGAAAACTAATTCAAAATACAGCAGTTAACACGTTTTCACTCCGTGAAAATATGTGATAGTAAGCGAATATTGATGTCCCTCTTCATTTCCTATGCTCATCAAGGCTACCTTTGTGTTTCTGACCCTTCCAACGTACTCATTTTATTACAGAACAAGATTGCGCGATTCATAAAATACGTTCATTACTCGTAGGGGAGTTAATGACGCTGCTGTTGAGCTCTGTGTTCGCGCTGACGGTTCACAGGAAGCACTCCAGCGAGCACCCTACTACTAGGTCGACTAAAAGCGAGCACCCTAATACTAGGTCGACTACCAGCGAGCACCCTACTACTGGGTCGACTACCAGCGAGCACCCTAATGCTAAGTCGACTAGCAGCGAGCCCCCTAATACTAGGTCGACTACCAGCGAGCACCCTCTTCCTAGGTCGACTACCAGTGAGCACCCTCTTCCTAGGTCGGATACCAGTGAGCAGCCTCTTCCTAGGTCGACTACCATCGAGCAACCTCTTCCTAGGTCGATTACCAGCGAGCACCCTAATACTAGATCGACTACCAGTGAGCACCTTCTTCCTAGGTTGACTACCAGTGAGCACCCTCTTCCTAGGTCGACTACCAGCGAACACCCTAATACTAGGTCGACTACCAGTGAGCACCCTCTTCCTAGGTCGACTACCAGTGAGCCCCCTCTTTCTAGATCGACTACCAGTGAGCACCCTCGTCCTAGGTCAGCTTCCATTAAGCACCCTCTTCCTAGATTGACTACCAGTGAGCACCCTCTTCCTAGATCGACTACCAGTGAGCACCTTCTTCCTAGGTCAGGTACCATTAAGCACCCTCTTCCTAGATCGGCCACCAGTGAGCAACCTCTTCCTTGGGCGACTGACACATAACCACCTCTGGGAAGACTATAAAAGCCATCCTATTCTATTTTTCAGTCCCAATTGACGTCAAAACTGATGCAAACATCTATTCTCCTGTTCCCTACCCCTGCCACAAGATCATGAGTGACAAGCTCTCGTAGATCATGTAAGTCATCCCGAATGCAAGAGTCTCGACATCACAGAAGCCATCCAGCGCTTCCACCAGCTGTCGGAACTGCATGAAAAACTTTGCATTGAGAAGGACAGCTGGGGTTAGTCCCGGGAAATCGCCGTTCAGAGAGCCACCTATAAATAACAACTTGGGAAGCAACATCGGAAAATGGGGTTGACAAAATGTTCTAGGAAGTTGGAGCTCTGGTCTGAGTACGAGGACATGGTCGTGAGCACGCTTGGAGCAAGAAAGAGAGCGACATTAGTTGTTGGGCGATAAAGTACGCTACTGTCGACTTGGTCGCTTCTTAGTGTAACTTTATTACAAGTCGTGGATGTACAAATCAAGTTTCTTTTCTGATTCGGCTAACGACAATGGGAAATTTGAGTCTCGGTGATTGGTAGAGACATGATGCCTATCCTTTGATTATCTACATAACTGCATAAATATGCAATTTGCTTATGTGTGGGCGTACACTTTCAAGTGTGATTCCACCTAGTGCACCACACCGATACTTTATGAGGAACAGATTCAACCACGACAGCACATATAAACACGACATGCAGTCTGACAGCACTTCAAAGCACGACATGCAGTATGACAGCACTTCTAAACACGACATGCACTCTGACGGCACTTCTAAACACGACATGCAGTCTGACAGCACTTCTGAACACGACATGCAGTCCGACAGCACTTTTAAACACGACATGCAGTCTGACAGCACTTCTAAACACGACATGCAGTCTGACAGCACTTTTAAACACGGCATGCACTCTGACGGCACTTCTAAACACGACATGCAGTCTGACAGCACTTCTAAACACGGCATGCACTCTGACGGCACTTCTAAACGCGACATGCAGTCTGGCGACACTTCTATACATGACATGCACGCTGACGACACTTCTAACCACGGCATGCATTCTGACAACACTTCTAAACGCAGCAGCTGAAAACAGCAACGCCCTGCCACGACATGCACTCTGACGGCACTTCTTACCATGAAATGCACTCTGATGTCACTTCTAACCACGACATACACTCAGACGACACTTTTAAACACGGCATGCACTCCGACGACTCTTATAGCCACAACCTGCACTCTGACGACCCTTCTAACACGACATACACTCTGACGACACTTCTAAACACGGCATACACTCCGACGACTCTTCTAGCCACAACCTGCACTCTGACGACCCTTCTAACACGACATACACTCTGACGACACTTCTAAACACGGGATGCACTCCGACGACTCTTCTAGCCACAACCTGCACTCTGACGACCCTTCTAACACGACATACACTCTGACGACACTTCTAAACACGGCATACACTCCGACGACTCTTCTAGCCACAACCTGCACTCTGACGACCCTTCTAACACGACATACACTCTGACGACACTTCTAAACACGGGATGCACTCCGACGACTCTTCTAGCCACAACCTGCACTCTGACGACCCTTCTAACACGACATACACTCTGACGACACTTCTAAACACGGCATACACTCCGACGACTCTTCTAGCCACAACCTGCACTCTGACGACCCTTCTAACACGACATACACTCTGACGACACTTCTAAATACAATATGCATTCTACCGACACTCTAACCACGACATGCACTCAGACGACACTTCCAACCACGACATGTACTTTGATGGCCCTTCTGGACACGACATGCACTCTAACTACACTTTTAAACACGACATGGACTCCGACGGCACTTCTAATCACGACATGCACTCTGAAGACACATCTTAACACGATATGCACTCTGACTACACTTCTAAACACGACATGCACCTTGACGGCACTTCTAAACAACACGACATGCAATCTGATGACACGTCTAACCACGACATGCCCTCTGACGACAGTTCTGGTCACGACATACACTCTGACGGCACTTCTAACCACGGCATGCACTGTGACGACACTTTCAAACACGGCACGCACTAGGACGACTCTTCTAAACACGACATCCACTCTGACGACACTTCTAAACACGACATGCACTTTGACGACGCTTCTAAACACGACATGCACTCTGACGACACTTCTAGACACGACATGCCCGCTGACGACACTTCTAACCCCTACATGCACTCTGACTACACCTCTAAACGCGATAGGCCCTCTGACGACACTTCTAAACACAACATACATTCTAACGACACTTCTAACAACGATAGTGCACTGACGATACTTTTAACTACGACTTGCACTCTGACGGCACATCTAACCACGACATGCACTCTGACGACACTTCAAGCCACGACATGAACTTTGACGACACTTCTAATCACGACATGAATTCTGATGACACTTCCAATTCTCACATGCACTCTGACAACACTTCTAGCCACGACATACACTCTGACAATGCTTCTAACAACGACCTGCACTCGAACGACACTTCTAGCCACGACATGCACTCTGACGACACTTCTAACCACGGCATGCACTCAGACGACACTTCTAACCACGGCATGCACTCTGACGACACTTCTAGCCACATCATGCTCTCTGATGACACTTCTTACCACGATATGCACTCTGACGACACTTCTAAACGAGTCGGGGGAAAACAACAACACCCTGCAGTATGGGAATAATTTGATGACTCTACTTGTTGACAAAATTAACTCTGTCTCTCAATCACAGTTTCTCTCTGGTAATTTGGTCTATATTTTGACTCGGGGTAAGGTGACAAAGCACCTTCAAATTGCATGCTCGTCTAGAGTATGCAAGGTTGACATGCTTAGCATGGTAAAGTTCTGCCCCCCTGTTAGCTCGTACACTGGCGAGTGTCTGACTGCTCTACGCTCGAAGTTGTTCTAAAGTACTGGATGTCTCAAACGTGGGTAGTCATTGTTTACACGCAGGACGGTGTAATATTATGCAGATTGAATGAAGCACAGTAACCTGAGAGAAGGGTGACCGAGCAAGATTTCCTTGAATTGAGTGAGAGGGCAGCTTTCCTTAACTAACTTCTCTGACTTTGTGTTAGAATTGCTAAACGTTTTTCTCTTTAAAACGTTTGCTGCTAGTATGGTGAATGTTTTTATTCCAGAAATACCTTTCTGCGATCCTGATCTGGTTGATTTTCCAAGCCTTTTGTGTTCCTATTGTATACTTACTGAACTCAGCAGATTAGTGTTTGCCTTTCACTCTATTATTTCAATGTGCTTGGCTGTGATATTCACGTCAACAGACTAATTTTATAGGCCCTAACCTAATATATCTCACTGAAACCTGGTTGTCTACCAACTCTGACCATGAATTCCACCTCGATGGACATAACGTGTGAGTGTGTAAGGGAACGGCCAAGGCGGTGGATCTCTGCCTATTATGCTGATGCTTTTGACGTGTGCTTGATGGACCACCTTTCCTGTACTGATTTTGTGACGGAGCTTCTCCCCTTTGATGTGGCAACGCCCCCAACAAAATTTGCTTCAATGTGTGTGGATGCCTTAGGCCTTCCTTGTCCAACCTTAAAAAATTTAATGAGACTTTCCAATATACCATTCTACACGAGTTTCCTCCCAATGCCAAGATGTTATTCTGTGGTGATTTCAATGTAAATCATTTTAATCACACGGGCTAACCAAAAATATTGCTGCATTTACTCCTTGCTTGCTTAGCCTTGGTTATTTTCCTGCGATTACGAAACTTACGAGACATTCTGACAAGAAAATCAGACCAAGTATTCAGGAATTATTGATCTGTCATGGCGCCGTTTATCGTGAAACACGAATAAATGTTGTGCCATTATAACCCATCACCTGCCCTTTGAGCAACTGAACAACACTCCTACGGTTTAACGAGCAACTGAACAACCCTCTTCTGTTTAACGATCAACTAAACAACACTCCTACGGTTTAACGAGCAACTGAACAACCCTCTTCTGTTTAACGATCAACTGAACGACCCTCCTACTGTTTAACGATCAACTGAACAATCCTCCTACGGTGTAACGATCATTTGAACAACCTTCTTCTGTTTAACGATCAACTGAACGACCCTCCTACGGTGTAACGATCATTTGAACAACCTTCTTCTGTTTAACGATCAACTGAACGACCCTCCTACTGTTTAACGATCAACTGAACAATCCTCCTACGGTGTAACGA